>BGPR01040188.1:0-14045 GCA_013235015.1 Araneus ventricosus | reverse complement strand
AATGCCTCCACTGTGGCGGCATCTTCCGCAAACAATTAAATTTCTTAAGATCAACTCAGATTTGCTCGATGAAACCCAAACTTCTCTATTTGAAGCATTTGCAAAAAACTACCATTCAGTCCTTTCAGAAAATTGTTATTATATGCAAGTTTGTAAGACGTTTTGATAATTTTTGAATTCAGGAACATTCTTCTTTGCTTGTAGCTTCATTGTCGACACCACTCTCCAAATAATCTTTTGGATTTGCTCATTTTTGTAAATATCTCTCGAAAGGCCGGATGGACTTTCTTTGAACTTCGACCATGTAAAGAAGAAGCTTGATCTCACTTTGAGCGTTCACCTGAATCTTCGGACAATTATACTGAATTTTATGAAAGTAGAATATTCTGAATGCCCATGCATTCTTATAAAATAAATACATTATTTAAATTGCAGTTCGTCGATAAATTTCGGAGATTCAAATTTAAAAAAATATTAATTTGTGAGAAACTTCTTTTCTTCAGCATGTTTTAATTCAGTTAACATTCTGCTGGGCATAAAATGTGTTACGCCATTTTAATGTTGAAAATTAAATGCACACTTTGCAGGCGGAGTAAGAAAGTGGAGTTGGTACTGTCAACAACGTGCAATTGGATGTTAAATGACACGGACAGCTACTTGATTCCATCAGGGATGTTCATGTAGACAATGAACACAATGGATGCAAGAATAATAAAAGAATATGGCTTAAAAATCTATTACAATTTGAAGTTGAAAATTATTTTGTTAAAGGAGCCGTGAACGTCAAATTATGCATAAGAGAATATATTTCCAGCAAGCAAGCTGATCATAGAAGGCGGCTAGTATATATATGTATAGATATTAAATATAAAAAAATAGTAAGTTTGCTATGTTAAAATTTTATAAGCATATGAATAAAATGATTATTAAAAACACGTCTTTGCTCATTGCTATAAATTTAAGTATAAATTTTTTTTGTCAAAAGTATGGACGCCTAAACAAAATCGTGAAATCACTAGGCCTTAAAAGAAATACTTTAAGGAAGTTTTATTTTAATTTCTTTTATAATATATTTTAATTTTTAATTATTGTATAGGAATTTTCTTTCTAATGACATTCATTGCATCTTCCTTTCTTAAAAGTATTGTTTTAGCGGTGGTTGATTTTACCATTTTGTTTTGAGGTCCAAATTTTTGGAAAAAAATGTAATTTCTGCAATTTTTTACAGTAATTAAAATGTATTTTTAATTTTTTTTATTATTTTCTACATTTATATTTTTAAAATTTTCCTTATTCCTTTTTATGAACATTACGAAATCTCACAATAGAGTTTTCTTCAAATTCACTATCAGAGGACGCAATTCATATGGCGTCTGATATAAAATCTAATTTAATTAAAAATAATCAATTAATTGATAATTACTTTCTGAAAATATTAAAAAATTTTAGGTCATAAAAAAAATTGAAAACCTAATCGATATATGAGTGAAAAATTGATTACAAAATTCCATCTATACAAACATGAAGTAAAACAAGTTAATTAGCGTAGTCCGAAAATAAAAAAGTTTAACATGTTGTTTCGGTATAAAATATGTACAGTGAACAGTTTCAGAAAAAATCATGCAAACAGCCTAAAACAATACGTTTTGTACTATAACTCGCAGTTTTCGATCTATATCGCTTAATAAGAGGGAAAAAAAAGCAACACTGTCCTGCTTATGTTTGATTAAAAGTGCTTAGAAAGCAGATATTGCATTTTTAATGTAATTTATCGCTTCTGAACACTATTTGAATTTAAAAAAAACCAGATTATTGGATACTTTCTAGATTTTTGAAGAAGACTAATGCAAATACTTAATTATTCAACTAAGCACATTTTTATTATTTTTCGAAGAAAATAGTGAAAACTATCTTAAATTAAACAATAGAAAATTAAAAAACATTAAAAAAGAAAAACTAGAAAAAATATATAAAAGGAACAAAAGAAGTAATCAACAATGATAACAATGCACCTTTTTGCGCGCCCAACGCAGCAGCATCCAGTGATTGCATCAACTACATTTTACTACAATTAACCAACCAATCACTAAAGAATTAAACAACAAAAATTCCCCAATAATAAAATAGTTAAAACACATAAAAGAAAAAAATTGGAAAATAAAAGAAAATACAATCAAAATGGAAAACTTGGAAGAGAACTCGAATGGCGAACTTTTTCAAAGAGCCACCCGCCATAGGAGTTCTAATATGGACAAATTTTCTGTCGAGCGTAAGACTTACAAAGTGAATAATATACCCCCCCCCTGTGGCTCTGAATTTGTCCATTAATTGAAATATAAGAAATAATCCCTTTTCAAAAAAAGAAACAAGCATAATAAAAATCTTTATAACAAATCCAGTAGGTACTTATGAATGTAACAAAAATAATTCACCCTCAGCCTATATAGAAGCAAGAAAAGGACGCCAACTGAAACGAGAACAAAGGTTGAAAAAAATATTGGAGGCTAGCACACCTAGCTCCATCTATGAAGAAAAATTCGAACCAATAAAACGAGAACAAAGGTGGAAAAAATATTGGAGGCTAGCACACCTAGCTCCATCTAAGAAGAAAAATTCAAACCAATAACCAGGACAAAAAAGGTTTTCAAACTTTTTAAAATTAGCTATTAACACTAGAGAAATTATTTGGGCAACCATTATCTTTTAAAATATTTTTTAAATTATCTGAAGCTTTAATAAATGGTGAGATGTTATTGCAAATGTTTTTTATTCTATTAATTTGAGAAAAAATGGAATTTTTTATAATTCTATAGTGAAGGCTTGTCTCAAAATCACAAAGTGTTATAGCTCTTAAATTAAAGATGTAAAAAATGAGGCATCTTTATTAAATTGTAAATGAGTGAATTGAAAATACCTACTTAATTACTACTGAAATAATAGGGAAAATAATTAATTGCAAATTGTAATTCAACGAATTACTCCATCGAATACTCGATATGAATACAAAATTACTTCGGTAATTCAGTTTGAAATACAATTTTTACAGCTTTTTTATGATTTAATTTATAATATACGATTTGGAAAAATGAATTCTATCATTATTATTAATCTTTCTAAAATATTCTTAAATCTTCTCTTTGCCCTAGTACTACATTATGACTTAATCTTTCCTATCATTCTCTTTCAGTACAGCATTTTAAGAGAATTTTTCTTCTGTCCTAATTTGGAAACATACTTGAGCGCAGTTTGAATTTAGAGATTTTGCAAAGGCAGAATGAGGACAAGTATTTTGAATAATACTTAACCCATATTTCATTGCGAGGTGAAAAAGACCTTAACTGCTGCTTTGTTTTTAAAGAGCTCTTCTCTTAATTGCCTTTTGGGTCAGAAATTTATCATATCTGCCTCCTTCTGTCGCATTAAATTATGTAAGCGAGGGTATTTATCAAAATCATTAACGATTTTCCTACTTAAAATTTTTGCAGTTGGGAGTTTTTTGAGGAAATATTTATTGCAATTGAACAAGCTTTGGACAGCTTATCTGTATGGTAATGCTTTATACTGAAGGTTGCGTAAGTCAGAATGATTGTAGAAGATTATATTTTAATAAAAGAAAGTACCCTGAATGAGGTATAAAAGAAATTGTTTAGGTGGCGAATGAGTTTAAATATAAATTTAGAACTAAAATGTAGAAAATTATTATAAATATAGATAACATTTATTTAGCGCAAATGCGGACAGCGTTACACAGCGATAAGCGAGTGATGATGTTTATAATTCTGATGTAATAATCTTGTTGTTCCGTTGCCACTCACTCTTTTATTACCAAAATAATTTTTAAAAATAAATTTTGAGAACTAAATTCGGTCCCGCTCAATGAAAACTTTAGAAAGAAATTCTGAAAGTGAAGCGAAAAAGGAAGGCGGAAAAAGGAAATTTAGAGGAGAATGAGTTTAAATATAAATTTAGAACTAAAAGATAAGAAAAAGATCATAAATATAGATAACATCTATTTAGCGAAAATGCGGACAGCGATACGCATGGATAAGCGAATGATGATATTTACAATTCTTATGTAATAATCCTGTTGTTCCGTTGCCATTCACTCTTTTTTTTTTATCAAAATAAACTTTAAAAATAAATTGGAGCCTTAAATTCGGTCTTGTTCACTGAAAGTTTTAGAAAGAAAGTCTAAAATTGAAACGAAAAAGGAAGGCGAAAAAAAGGAAATTTAGTGGTGAATGAGTTTAAATATAAATTTAGAACTAAAAGATAGAAAAAGATCATAAATATAGATAACATTTATTTAGCAAAAATGCGGACAGCGATACGCATGGATAAGCGAATGATGATGCTTACAATTCTTATGTAATAATCCTGCTGTTCCGTTGCCACTCACACTTTTGTTACCAAAATAAACTTTAAAAATAAATTGGAGAATTAAATTCGGTCCCGCTCAATGAAAACTTTGGAAAGAAAATCTGAAATTGAAACGGAAAAAGAAGGCGGAAAGAAGGAAATTTAGCGTAGAGATTGTTCGTATCTTTTGGATGGGTGACGGTTGCGACGTATGTCATATCAACTCGATCCTTTGTCAACTAGACCAGGAACATTTGGGTGGTCATCTACTTCAACTTAACTCTGTCATACCGAGCGAGGCGGTCCCAGGCGGTCTAAAATTTCCCCGTTAATCTGTGGCGGTTGGCTTCTTTTGAGGGGAGGTGAGGTTCTGAGATCGCTTAGGAGATAAGCGCGGTAGGGGGTCCAATTATCCTTGCCAACCACTGCCCATTTCCTTGCGTTTAAGGGATGGTTATAGCAGGTGGTGGTGGGGAAAATGACCATCAGGTTGGGAGAGTCCAATTCATGTCGTTTTCTCCCAAAAAGTCCCGGTTTTAAAGGAGTTAGAAGGAGAAGTCGCCTTGGGATTAAAGAGTTAAACTTCCACTGCCGCCTCCTCCTCTTCCTCTGAGCTTGCAACTTCTTCGATAAGTCGGCGTATTTCGTCTGTAGTACGGGTGAAGATGTTGCACGTGAACGACCTTCAGAAGCTTTCTTTGTTCCGTCCTAGACTTGCGAGTTGCTTCAAGGATTTTGTAAAGTACATTATTTTTTATGGAATTCTCCACCTCCTTTTACGGAACTTTGTAGTCTTACACCGTTTCGGAACACATTAATAACATTTTTAAAATTCCTTTCAAAATTAGTTATTTCTATCGCCTTCTTTCCAGAAACTTACTTTCACCAATCACTTTTCCAACCTTCCGCATGAGCCTCTTTATTCCAAGGCATTAATATTAAGTACAGAACATGAAAGATTTTGTTTCCACAAGGCTTCTTTAAACTCTACATTGTGGGCGGTACATATGCTGTATTAACTACTGTACCTTTGCTTAAGGACAGGTAACATTTTTTGCATCAGTAAGTATTTAGATTTTCCCTTTCTCCGTTGATTTAATCTATTCAACTGAGATGGCTTAAAGCCCACGTCGGTTATTTAGGCAACGAATGCGCAGACCAATTAGCCAAAGAAGCCATCTCAAAAGGCGACCCTTTCCTTCCACCTAAGCCACTTTACCACCTGAAATCTGAGATTAAGTCAGCTGCTTTAAGCATCTGGCAAGACAACTGGGATAACGGAGAAACTGGACGCAGTACACACGATATAGTGCCTAGGGTCCCAAACAAGCCAGTAGGATGGAATAGAGAAGAGATAATGTTCGTTACAGGACATGAGCTTTTCCCTTCATACCTTCATCACTTCAATCTTCGAACACATGACATTGCTCGTGCGGAGAAAAAGGAGATCCAATGCACTATGCCACAAAATGTCGGTTTACCCTCTCGTGGCATTTCCAAACTCGAACAGTGCCATTTAAATTACAGTGGTTGAAAAACATTCTCACGAACAACTTATCATGAATCCGACTTCGACTCCTAGTGCGTTTCATATGTGATGAGAACAATCTCATTGTAGAGTATAATCATTGAGCACTCATCCACCCAGACGGACACACACTTCCGGCTACTTATGACTTTTTTTCCCTCTACCTATTTTTTTTCTTTCTATTTTGTATTGTTTCCTATGTTGTTCTGTCCAGTGTATGTTTCTTTTTCATTTTTATTTGTTTTTGTACCTGTTACTTGTTTTTGTCCTTTCTTAAAAAATAAAATTCACCTCTATCCATCCAAACTGGAAAGGAGCCAAATGGCTCTAAACACGGGGATGCAGGTGGTGTAATGTAATGTAATGTTGAACTAATCTGTACCTGATCTAATCATCTGGCTCATCATTTCACACTCCTGTCCTATTCAGCCAATTATAAATGAAAATTCGAAAACTCTTGTTCATTGCAGTGAAAAAAAAATTCTATTTAATAAGCATTTAAATGGAACGCATTTTTAGCAAAGCCGTGTAGTAATTAAATGCTTGTTAAACAGACTAAATACTGTGAAGAATAGTTTCACAGCAAATATAGCCGGAATTTTGCCTTAAAAAACTATCACTCATCCGGAATTTTCAGATTTGTGATATGAAAACTCTTAATTTTTCTCAAATCTTTGTTTACATTAAATCTAAAATTCATATGTTAATAAAATTAATATTTTCATGTTATATAAAATTCACCAGAGAGTAAAGACATGTTATAATATTTATATTAAATTTTCATTAAATGTATAGTTTATTTTTATTAAATAAACTTGTTCATTAGATTTTTGGACCTTATTAGTCGTAAGGATAGATTATTGAATTGCTAGACAGATCATGAAATCTTTCTGAACTCTAATCTTCTTTCAAGCAGTTTCTAATATCTAACAGCTGTTAACACACATATTTTAAGGGGGCATACGCCTCTTAAACCTCGAAAAAATGGTGGAAAACTGTCAAATCCGAAACAATATATCTCTGAAACAACGCAATTTACAATCTCACTTTTTTCTAGAAAAATGCATGTTCTTTCTCTTATAGTACACACATTTTCAAAGCTTCATATTGGTATGTATTTATTTCAGAGAGTAATAAATATGGGTATAATTTTTGGAGAAAAAATGAGATGGACACCTTGCGCGCATGATTACGGATCAAATATTTATCCAAAAAAATATTTTGAGTATCTAAGTAATCCAAATAGTCTGTTTAAGAAACTGAACCTTAATTTATTAACGTTGAAATTTAATTTATACTTTATATACCAATTTAAAATAAAAATTTTCAAAATAGTTAAAATTTCAACTTTTCTACCCCCGAAAAAAAACTTCTATGGAGAAATATGTTCAAAAATGTGGTTCAATTTGTAGAACATAGCAAAATACATATTCTGTAAAAATCCTATGTAAAAATATTCAAAAGTTCTTGAGATATCTTGCGCGCAATATCAAAAAAACAAATTTTGAGATATAGCGCTTTCAAGATATGCTCATATTCAATGTTTACGTTGAACAGATGATACATTTTCCTTCATAACTTTCAGAATTATGGGAATTTTTGTAACGCGGATTGTTTTAAATTATTCAGAAAAGACTGGGAAATAATATATATTTTATATCATAAAATCGAAAATTTTCGAGGTTTAACAGTCGTATGCCTCCTTAAGTTCTAATGTGTTGCTTAAATTATTAAGTGAAAATTGCTTGTCATATTGAGCATAAAAATACAAGCAAAAGAAATGTATATAAGCAGCGATTTCCAGAACTAAAATTTCTCCCATTCAGAGAAAAAAAAGCTAAACTTTAAAAAAAATGTGAATGAAACCAAAACGGTAAGCAAATTTGTGAAATTATGTAGTAAAGCATGAATTGTTTTAAATAAGTTTTCCAAATTAAATTTTTTTAAACGAAATTTTTTGATTGTGCGCACCGCCATCTGCGGCTTCCAGATGGCATTTGCTATGTGATTTTGGATGCTTTTCATATTCCTGACTTACCCATAAAATTCGGCCTCGTTTTCTTAAAATAACCCTGTATATGCAAGAGCATTACTTTTATATTCTGATTAATTTATAACTATGCGGAAATTTTGACTCTATGACCATTTTCAGGATATTTGATATAGAATCGCAATTTAACCTTGCATTGTGTAGTGAAGTGATATATTTTATGAAGTAGATGAGTATTATTTCATCCGATTTAATGGACAACTGTTTTTTTAAAATTTAATTTCCAGATTCTTCATCTGAAACTCTGTATTTTGAAAACAAAATGATGACATAGCATAATACAGCCAACGCTCGTTATAACGACCACACATTATAAAGACCATTCCATTATAACGATCAGTAATAAAATCCCCAACTGTGTTTCCCTATGCACTCTATGTTATTTTACTTTCGGTATAACGACCGTCCAGTGTCGTCTAATCCCAATACAACGTCCGAATTCAGCGGACACTCTTTCCGGTATTATTCCACAATTCCTTTATTTTCTACTTTAAAATCTATTGTAGAAATATACTTTTAAGTGATAAAATTTTATTTTTAATACCAACTATAAAAAAATGATTTGAGTATTTAGTTGGAATCTTTAAAAATAGCCTATTTTTACGGAACTGTTGAGCGTGCATGTGTACATCTTTTAATTATATCCACTATAGCGACCACTCGTTATAAAGACCTTTTGCTGTGGGACGCAGAGGGTCGTTATAACGAGCGTCGACTGTATACCAATAGCAGTAACTAATTTAGTTTATTTAACGATCTTTATCAAGATACTGATAAGTGCTTCCAATTAAACTTGCTTATAATTAATTGAATTTTATTTATCACCAAGCCATTAAATAACTAACAGGTGCAATTGTATTGAATAAATCAATATAAATATAATTTATCTGTTTGTTCATGTTTTTTCGGCATTTCAACTAAATTTAGTCCTTAGTAGCAGTAAATTGATTTGATAGGCGGAATCAGCATGTCGCTGGTTTGCATAACATATCAGACTACTTGTCCTTCGTTTACAAAAATGATCGATGTCCTAAACATTAAATAAAACTCAGAAATCGTATTTACTACAACTTTGTAAGAAAAAAATTGAATACTTTGAAACTCATTAATCTTTCTTATATACATTTCCTTTTTTCTATTTCTTATCACCGAGATGAATTTTTAGAACTATAATAATTTTTTTCTCGGAATAGTTGTAGGATTTAACATAAAAATCAAAGCAGTAAAGTCAGTCTAAGAGAAACTCCAAATTTTCCAGTATTCTATGTTCAAATTCTTTGATTAATTTCCCTACAAAATTTCTCACTAACCTGTTTTCAATCTATGAGTCCTCTGATTGTTCTGTCGTAACTTATCGATTGCTTCAAAGAGGGCGAAACAAATCGTTTCGGAAAGGAAAGTCTTTCCATCACAGCTGATAACAAGGATGAGTGATCATGGCTGACGCGATGCAAAATTCAAGAAGAAATAAACTTAGCTGTTTTCCTAGAGAAGTTTCTATTATAATAAAAAGACAGCTTGTAGAATCTGATGTATGAGAACAGGAATGCAATATGTTGTATGTGACAAACTAGTTCTGATGCTTATAAAACACTCATGATTTATTTTTCCATTTTGCTTATGTTTACATTTATGAAGATATTTTACCTTATGAGACGATTCGTTTCGTCATTTGTGTGTTTTATTTTTTTGAAGATAACATTAATACTAAAGCATTTAGTAATAAAATGCAACAAAATCTTTTTGTTTTTTACTTTCTCGTATACGAAGTATACAAAGAGAAGGTATTGTAATCCTCAAAAAATTCGAACTCGAGATTTTGACGAATCTCTACGTTTTAGATCTCCCTGAGTCCGAAAAACACAATTTTGGAATTATGTGTGTCTGTCTGTGAACACGATAACTCGAAAACTATTAGAGCTACGGGGATGAAATTTGATATGTGGTCTTTAAACATAATTTGTAGGTTTCTATCAAATTTTGGACAAATTCCGTCAACGGGAAGTCTGTCTGTTTGTATGTCCGCGGTCATGTGAACACTATAACTCAAAAACTTAAATAGCTAGATGGATAAAATTTGGTACACGGTTTTATCGGAATGAATGTAGGTCCGTATAAAATTTTGGGCCAAATCCGTCAAAGGGTTGACTGTCTGTTGGTCTGTATAATTTACTTTTGAAAAGAATCCGTCATCTCCACGCGCATGCGTACTGGAAGCAATCTTCTGTGCACGCGAAGGCTACGGAGAGAATTACGTCAGTTTGTCCTTGAGACGGCAAGAGCGGAAAATCGGTACGCATCTCTTTGAATTTGATTCCTTACCTAGATATTTTTCAATCACTATAATGAAGAACCTTCTGATAATCATAGGATTCTGGGTAACAGTAGGTTCGAATTTTTTTCATCCACGCGGTGGGAGGGGAAACAGCACCTTTCTGGGGAAGTATACGAGAAAGTTTAGGGGAGAACACTCCCGCTGGTATAACATGAAAACGTGTTAGATTTGACTTAGTGCACTTGCAGAAACTTAGTTTTATCGAAAGAAAATACTTATTTCTTGGCTATAGCCCGTACAGATTTTTATTTTTGATGTATCGCTTTGTTGTTATCCTTGAAATTTTTCGGAATTTCGCATACAGTACAAATTTATCAACATCAAACTCCCTTTCTTAACTTAATTTTTTTTTAAATTTTTCATTAGGGAACTTTTCTTGTTATTGCATACCTAGATTATTATTTCCGTATAACATTAATATTCCATACTAGAATTAAAAACAAAACCCCTCTAGATTTAATAATTTAACTTGACCATTTTTCTCTCATATTCTAAATTTATTATTTTTTGCATCAAAGAGAAGATTCGAAAGAGAATATTAAGTGTAGCATTCAATATATATTAATCTACCTCTTACTTAATTTAAAAATTATCTGAAATGTATTTTTAATGTTGCAATTTAAGAATAATTCTAGTAGAAAAAAAATTTCAATGAAGACAAATTTGCAATTTGAAGAATTTGTTGGTCTTTTAAGCATAATAAATAATAAAAATGTTGGCATCAATTACTTCAGAATTTTCAAAAACCTCTTTCAGCGGTGAAGAAAACCATTTTAACTGTTTGGATTTTTTATATGTTTTCAGTAATTATTTGTATGCCATATTTATTAAAATCTAAAATTTAAATTAGATAAGACAAATGCTTTTGTGACCAAAGATTTTTTCTATAGTGCTTTTTCATAAAAAATAGTTTCACATTATTTTTAGCAGTAACTCGCCATTCCAATTAAGTGGGGAAATACTTGATTCATTTACGTTAATTACTTCCAACTTCAGTGATATAATTAATTGCTCCGCAAATAGTGTCACATTCATTATGTTTTTTCGGCCGTTACTTGATTAAGAATAATTATTTGTTGGATAAGTAATTTATATCCATTAATCCACCCCACCACTCAGTAATACTAATAAAGAAAAACATGACTTTTGTTTCCCTTCGCATTAATAATTAAAGAATTTGCTGATGTCAGTAAATAATAAAAATAAGAATTGAATATATTTTTATAAAAATGAGTTATGTTCGATTATTTGCTTATTTTTTTGTGAATTCACAAATATTTTAGAAAATGATGTGAAAAACTTAAAAATCCAGTAATTATATGAATTTAACTTGCTTTTTCTTATCTAAGTTGCACATTATTTATGTAAATTGTCGTATGTATTTAAATGTGTAATTATCATAGTTAAAAACATATTTTTAAATATATTTGCCTAATCAGTCTGCTGAAATATATTAGAATATCTTCTATAAATTTCTCATGTTATTGTCTCATATAATTCATTTCATTGTTTTTTTCATTGCCATATGATATTCTTCCAGCGATAATTACTTCATTGATTTGGAAATAAGAGAATAATATTAAAATTCATAAAAGAAGATGCTGAAATACTGTAGAAAAGCTTTATTAATCTCGAAGAAAATCGATTTTTCCACTTAAAAAATCATTGCGATTCGATTTGCAATAAGATACCGAAAATATATTTTTCAACATTCCAATTTAATTTATTTTAAGAATCACTGATTTGTACATCGATATAATTTTAAATTGTTTCTATAAAAAGCGATCCATCTCAAGCTATTTTTTAACTGTGCAAAAATTCTACGATCCGTTTCAACAATTGTGTATGGATGAGGAGGGGATTGAAGTACTTAATACCCTCATACTTTGAACTCTTCCATGGGTAGCTAGTATGCTAGTTAATAATTTTAAGCTGGGCTTTTACGACTACTCCACTCCACGCAAATGGTGTGGCGGGACTCCTCACCATTCCATTTTTCATCCCATTCATTTTGGTTTGCCATTCATGGGCCGCTCCACGCAAACTTCAAAATCATTACCTTATGGGCACTCCGATTCCCTGCTGTACCTACTTTTCCCCCTCCACCTTCAAAGCATGAATCCCCGCCTACTCCGATTTCTACTGGTGCTAGAGAGCCTCCCCCATCTCCACGTGTCATCATCGGTCACATTTCAGCATTTATTGCCCTTCAGTCTAAATGGATTTTAAGCGAAGTTGGATTTTCAAACTTTCTTCCACAGAGAAAGAGTACCAGAGGTCTCTCTCCTGAGTTTGGTTAACTATCGCAGCGCCACCTACTCTGGGCAATCTTTGTGAGAGAATTATAAACCATAACATGACGCCATATTGTATATCGAACGAAAAGCAACCGAAACGCCGCCATGTTGGATTGCCGGTGTAATTCTTGCTGCTCCTTGTCAAATTTCCCAGATTATTTATTATAATCGTTTTTTTAGAATTATACATAATAGTTTATCTAAAATCGATATTAGTGACTATTCCAGTTTTTTCTACATAGTATGAGTACTACTTTCCTATGCAAGATTCCTGGAGATGAGAACGGTTAGTTGAAAATGCGTTTCAAAATTTTTGTGAGAGGTTATTAAAATAATTGAAAAATTTCTAATATTTAAAATACTCATTTTGACTTTTTATATATAAAATGATGAAATTTTATTTTTGTGCAATTGCTGAAGCATTTTAAAATGCCCATCATATCGAATAATCTGATAAAAATGTGCATGCATGATGATAAGGATTGAAATAACTGTTTACAACGTCGTCATGACGATAGAGAAACTCTCGCAGCACAGTGAACGTATTCCGATTAGTTCACACTGTCGCACATTGGTGGCGTACTGTCTATGTGAAGAACAATGGTAAAAAAATTGCCATTAGTGTCTATGGGAGTGAGACCTCTGTATTTCTTTCTCTGTTCTTTTTCGGATTTTCTCATTGTCGACTGGTTGTGGCGTGGTGCTACCGAATTTGCTCAGACTAGAGTGATTGTGCTTTAGAGTTCTCCTAATTCATTTCTGAAGAGGTTTCTGCCTTCGAATCCTCTAACCAGTGTTAAAAAGGTTAAACAAAACATTTTGATCCTGAGTGTGATCGCTATTCGAGTTCCGTCCACTTAGATGAATAAGACTTTTGTTCTTTCTTTAAATTTTTCACGGTCCTAAATAACACGTTTGCATAATTACGTCCAGGTTTGGGAAAGTGTATAACATTCTAGCATGTAGACATTCACCTTCATAAGCTGCACAGCTCAAACGTGTATTTTATTTCTTTGAAAACTTCACTTTCTTTCTGTAGTGTAGTCAATTCAAGATCGAGTGAAACATGCGGAACTGACCTCACCGAATTAGAGTTGAATGCTCAGCTCATTTTACAGGAAGAAAAAGGACGTGAGATATGATATGTACTACAGAATGAGGCAGCGTGAGTTTATATGTTATGGGACATGCGCGGTGAAACTTGTGACGTGAATCAACTACAATGATGATATTAGAAAAGTAAACAAATTGTAGTTACAATTGGCATCTATATATTCATGAAACAAAGCAAGCCGACTGAAGTTGTCTTCGTTTGTATGGATTATAGACGGAAAACCTTTAATGAGAATTTTTGAATAAAATATAAAACATACTGTAATATGCAGAAATAGAGAAAGTACTTTAACTCCTTAAGGATCGCATTTTTTTCCTATCTAATAAGATGACCCCTCCTTTTTCATTCATCTAAGAAGGCTT
>BGPR01040187.1:0-14045 GCA_013235015.1 Araneus ventricosus | reverse complement strand
ATAATTTATAAAGAGCTAATACACTTTACACAATTGCATGAAGCAAAAGAAATTATTTGTCCTTATTTTTATTTATTTTTTGAGCTAACTTTTATCAGAAGGCTATTAAATATAATTCTTCTCAGACTTCTGTTGGGTGTATGTTGAATCGCAGTGATGTACAGGTGGTAAATGTTTTAATGTCTAATTTTGTATTTTCTGATGCACCTGATGCTAAACTTGTTTGTTAACTTTTAATGTGAATGATTTAATAATAATTTAATATTCTTTTTCTTATTTTATACATACTGAATTATAAATAATTAAGTTATTAATTATTATAGTGTAATATTTTCATCATATTGCATGTTCTGATGTTTTACTTCTTAAAACATCTTTCGCGTATAAATTATGGTACAAATGTTTTGCTCGCGTATGATTTCAGTCTTTTTGCTTTTTTGCCAATCTCATCCCTGTATATTCTAAAATCTTCGTACAATACTAATGTATTCCAAAATCACTTTTCTTAAACTCCATTTCTGTTTTATTTCCCACGCTTGAGGTATATTAAATCGCATTTTGGCATATTTATTTCTAAAAGAATATTTTAATCGCTTAACACTCTCATAGAAAAATCATGATGGCGGCGTCTTGGCACCATAGTTTTCCCTTAAAACACTTACGTAATTTTCTAAAAATGGCTAATCTTCCCTTCACTTTGATCACATATCTATACGTTAATCTCCTATCTGAGAGAACGCAGGGATTTTCTGTTCTCTTTCGACTTGAAACTTTCATATGAGATGTACGTATATTCCGCCACTCTCCCATATAGTGATAATAAATGAAAATAGCTCTTTATTCAGCCTTTTTATTACTTTAATGACTACAACAACAAAACATTTTTATATATAATTTTTTTAGTGATGTATTTATATTTGTTACTTTCTTTTACAGCCAAGCATTGATATAAGAGCCTCTGTTCGAAAAGATAAAGGTCTACCAATTCTTGTTGAGCTTTTGAGGATGGAAGTGGATAGGGTGGTGTGTGCTGTGGCTACTAGTTTGAGGAACCTTGCTGTTGATCCAAGGAATGGTGCCCTAATAGGTTAGTTCTCTCATTAACCCTTTGCGGCGCAAGGCATTACATTTTTTGAAAAATGATGAAAAAACATCATGAATGGGTTTAGTTTATTGTCTAAACTTAGAATGTATAAAAAAATTTAAAAAATCTTACTTCATTCCGAGGGGGTTCGTCCCCCTTTGGGGCCACTCCCTCAAATGAGTATCCCTTAGATACAGCCATCTTGATATACTCAAAAAATATTGTTGAATATTATAGAAAATCGTAAATTAAAACTTCAAGAATATTGGAGGAAAATTTTTGAGTTAATTTGCTAAAAACGTAAAGGTTCAGAACTGAAAAAAATTCTTATCTCCGAGTTAAGGAATTTTCCCAAATGTTATCTCTAATAATTCCTATTCTGTAACGAAATTTTATGAGGCTGCTATATACGTTCTAAAAGGAGTACTATTAGCCCTATCCTAAAATGAGCACTATTAGCCCTCTCCTAAACCTATTATTTTTCATTTATAGTTGAATTTAACGGTTGCGAAGCGAGTGAAATTAGGTGTGCCATCAGCTGGCACACTGCACCGCAATGGGTTAAAATTGTTTTGTACACTAAAAAGCATATGTGATTTAACAAGAAAGTTTAATTTCTGTCCTTGTTAGGATGGATTAAAGCTCTACAAAGGACATGGGGTTTGGATAATTATGACTATTTTCTTCAAAATATTGATTTATAGCTAAATTAGCAAGAGTTAGCAAATGCAAATTTGGTAAAATTGGCATTGAACCTCAGGTTCTCTAGTGTTAGGAATTTAAGTAATGTTTGTTTAGGTAAACTTTTAATAAAGTTTTATTTGAATATTCTTTGTTGATTTGCTCAGTATACTAAACCAGCAATTATAAAATTTTAGTTTTATTACAGATTCATGTACATTTGTAATATGATCATAATGTGTGTGGTGGTGGTGAGGGGGGAAAGACAGATAAGGTGCATTCTAGGACTGGGTGATGTTAATGTTTTAGCATCGCGATATTTCGATACATCAATGTTTTGCACTTACTATTGCCTAATTTTGCATTCTTACAATTTTGAGTGGTTGATTAAGGCATTTATATGCTTATAATAAATTCAATCCTTAGTTACCTAACAAATAAAGTGTCAAAAAATACTATAAATTTGTCTAGTTATTAACAATAAATTGTATATTAAAAACAATACGTTCTTCTCTTCAACCAAACAAACGATGAACAGCAAGATTGATAATTATACCCTTAAACTTAAAACAACATCAGAGAATTTACATGATTAGAAGAAAGTCCGAGGCCACTCTATGTAATGCACGTTTTGACGACTGATAGATTCTACAACAGACAAAACACTTCGCTTCCTCAATTCTCGAGCTGAGTTATTTTCATCGTTTTCATTCGCCGTCACATCGGGATTCATCATGTCGGCACAATGATCCGCACTTTGCAACGTATGTCTCTGATGAGTCACGATGGAAGAAACATGGGGAAAGATACGTCACGGTAATCACTAATGATCGGGGAAATGCCGCACGCTTCGGTCATTGATGCGCGATCGGGAACAATGCTCTTCACGGCGCTTGTGGACATCGATGTCTACGATGCATCGGGAAACATTGTACACATCGCGAGTAAATCAGAATTTCTGATGCTTCGGGGAAAAACGACAATATAGACGTCGGAACGGCGATGATTGTGTAACATCGATATTTTCCGATGCATCGAAAATCAGCACAGTCTTGGTGCATTCTGACAGATCTAATTTCAGTTTGTCATTTTTACATATATATGATTTAACTCTTAAACTTCCCCAGACCTTCTTACAACTTGGTCACATTTCTACATTTCATTTTTTTGTACGACTATTCTAATAGTTTTCAAATTCTCCTATTTGTACATATTTTAAACCCCAAAAATATCTATTGGCATAATTCACTTGTTCTTCGTCTTCTGCTTAATTTTTGAGAATTAAGTTCGGAATATAATCTAAGATGTCTTTCACAGATTTTTCTGTTTATAAATCCATAATACATTAATTTTAGCTGTATTAGAATCACATGTTAGAGTTTTCATATTCTATTTTCTGGTTGATATTACTCTGTTTTTTATAGCTTTAATGATCAAATTGTTGTCCTATTTTTAAAATAATTTCTCCATTTTAAATTAGGGAATTATGCAATGAAAGATCTTGTTCTCAAACTTCCAAATGGTAGCCCACAACATGATTCTGGAACATCTGATGATACGATTGCTGCAGTTCTTGCAACACTGAATGAAGTAGTGGCAAAACAAAGTGATTTTGCTAGGTCACTTTTATCACTGGGTGGTGTTGAAAGGTTACATCAAATAACTCAGCAAAAAAATAATTATTCTCCTAGAGTGGTGAAGTTTGCATCCCAAGTATGTATTCATTTTGTAAGAAAGATTGATTACATAAAATGTTCAGTTAATTTTTTTTTTTTCTCATTTGTATCAAAAAATATAACTAATTTTAAATTTGTAATTTTCATTAGATTTCATGTGTGATATGAATATAAATTTTTTTTATTCTGCATTCTTAAAATGCTGTTTAGTGGTTTACAATAGTATTCAAAATTAAGTGATTTGGTTATTTTGTGGTGAATTTCCCCCAAAACTGTCAAACTAAAGGTAAAACTCTGTGCCTTGTGAGGTAATCCATCTTGAGTCCAATTTTGCTGATTTTTTAAAAAATTACATTTGCATTGTCCCAACCACAACTTCGAATAGGCAAAGTGTTGTAGCTGTAGGTCCAAAAGATAACCGCTCTCAGAAAATAAATTGTACATTGCATTACATTCCCATCTGGAATTTCTTTTGACTGCTGAAAAATTGTTACAAATTGCAAATGATTTGATTTACCACTTAATGATTTCAAGCAAAGTTTCAGTTCTTTAGTGTGGAATACACGAGTGTTTATAGGGTTGATCTGATTGATGGATTTCTTAAATTTTGTCCCATAGTTCTGGAGAAAATTTATCAAAAGTGATTGTATTTTTAATTTTGTACACCAGTGTAATATATTACCACCTTCAAATGCAATACTTCCAAATAATTTAATCTTATTTGTTTCAGAAAAGGAAAGATGTACAATTATTGAATAACTAAGTTTTCTTTTAGCCATTTAGTGTAGTTAATGTTTTGAAAATTTTTATTTAAAAAACTCTGGACAATTTTTAATTTAAATTTATTGCTCTGAATTACTTTTGGATGTATAACACACTAAAGAGTTGTGTTGATTTAGTGGTCTGGAATTTGTAATGGAAAAGACCAACGCTTGCAAGATATTTATGTAGAGAACTGCTTAAAAAAAATTTGTTATTTTACAGGTTTTGTATCTTTTCCTCTACTAGAAATTGTGCATTTTCATTGTCATCAAGAATGTGGTTTGAAAATACTCCGTTCCTTTAGTTTTCATAACCAGTTGCCTTTTTACTTTCATTTTAAATAAGGAAGTTTATTAAAATTAATTTATTAGTATATTTATTATTTCATTCATATTAGATAATATTTAATGCAGAAGCAGCCGAGAACTTAAATGAGGGAAAAGTCAGTTTAATGATGAATATTTTATTATCTTTCTGAATATTTTTATTGATTTATAAAAAATGTTTCGAGTGCATTCAGGCTTTAGAGACAATTGCTTTTTTAATAGTCTTTTTATTCTGATTTTCTGACTGGCATATAATTTAACATTATAAGTAAACATGTAGTTGAGAATAAAGATATTTATTTTTAGAGTGATTGATAGAAGTATCATTCCTATTTCAGCTATTGTATAACATGTGGCAACACCAAGAGCTTCGAGAAGCATACAGGAAAGCAGGGTGGAAAGAATCTCACTTTGTACCTAAATCTAGTGCTGTTAGAAATTCCCTTTCTTCTCCTACTTCAGCAAATAGTACATTGAATCGCCCTGTGAGTACACAAGGAGGCACAAAGTATGAAGATCGAACACTTCCGCATGGAACTGAGCTCAATTCTTCATCAGGTATGAATTAGTGGTCTCCTTTCTTTGTTTTCTTTAAAGGAGTGAGTGGATCAGAAAAAAATTTAAATTGGAAATTATTATTGAACAATTCGTAGAAAATATATTTGTTGTTTCTAACTCTTTTATCTTGTTTTTTAAATATGAATTTTATTGGGAAAAAATTTATTTTCAGTTTTTCAAAAATGCATTGTTATTAGTGCTGCCTACTTGTTATAGTTTAGTTTTATCATGAATTTTATTTTTCTTTCAGCTGCAATACCCTACAGTAGAGTAAGTATATTTGTTCTATTTTTGTTTGATTTTTAAGTATCTCAGTGTTTATTATTGATTTTTGGAGCTTTAAAAAAAAATTCTATATATTTTTAAAACAATTGATCTAAGAAGTTAACTCATGTCTGCTTTTCTGCCATTTAGGGTGGCATTAAAACCTTCAGTAGTTATAACAGATCTTAAATACTTATGCTAAAGATACAAATATATATTTTTTATTAGCTCCTGACATTTTAATTAAACTCTGTACTTTTAAGACACTGTAAAAGGAAGTTATTTAATGTTACATATGTTAATATTAGTAGTCAATATGATTGATCACACATGAACAAACAATTGTCAAGCTAATAGCTTATGATATTTTTAAAATTGAAATAAAATTTATGTGTAGGTGTGCCTTTCCATTTCAAATGTTAGTTTCTGAAAAAGTACTACATTTTAATAATGAATATTTCTTACAGTCTGAAGAGCTTCCCTTGAGTGAATTAAGCCATAGTACTGAACCTCCACCTTCATCACAAATTCATAGGCCTCATATGGGAGTTTACCCTCCAGGAATGGTATGTACCTTTCAGTTTGAAAAATTGTAATCAGTGAATTGAATTTGGTATTGTGATAGCTTATTTGGCATCGTTTATTATTCTCATCTATATGTTATAGTTGCTTTTCGATAAATGTATTGAAACGAACTTTTTCTTTCATTCTAATGAGCAGAATAAGTTTCATCTTGAATCCCGCCATTTGATGCAGGTTTGACTAAAGAGCAAAATTAAAACAATTCTAAATATGCAAGAGAATATTAATATTGCATCGAAAATATGCGACATGTATTTAATGGCATGTATGTATCATTCTTTCATTTGAAGTGATACACTTGCTCTATTTGAGTCATAAATTTTTAATAAACTAATATTATTTTCATACTTTTTTAAAGAAGGACATTAAATGAAGGCATTTTCAGCTGTACTTGAAGATTTGTGCCCGTCCAAGACTGGCTTTTAGCTTGCCAACAATATCTCGGATCTGATTGTCACAAATTTACTAACAAAACTTGAAGAAAATCTCATGCAGATTGCCAGGGTGCTTTAGAAATAAAATAAAAAAAGCATGAAAAACAGAAATGATGAATCAATTGACGCTAACTTTCATTTTGCGAAATATTAAATTGCAAAATTAAGTACGAAAAAGAAAGAACCTTTTTAACGAAAATGAAAGCAAAGATTTCCGAGAAGTGGGAAAATAATTTAATTATAGCTGCGAAAAAGAACCTTTTTAACGAAAACGAAAGTGGAAAAATAAATTAATTCTAATTAATTAAATATTTGCGGTTTGTATTCTCTTTAATGTCTCACCCTCCATTATGCTAATCTTCGTTTCGTTGCAGTGAGATCTTCTCTATGCATATTGTTTACCAACAATCTTTCTCTTTCAAAGATAAGGGAAATTCACTTCCACACTCTCTCCCGTTTCTAAGATAAAAACCCTTTGGCACTCTCCCCTGGAATTCTAAGAAAAATACCTTCCTTGTTCCCCCTGTAGGTGTGGCGGTGGGTCGTAGCCACACCCATATTCCTGAGGCGTTAGAGGCTGTGTCACCGCATTTATATTATAGAATTTCAAATAATATTTAATGAATATTTTGATGGTCTAAATCTTTACTATATTGTTATTGCTCTTATGTAATTTGCTGTTTGAGAATGTTTGTGTGAAATGTTTGCAGCATTATATTTGAAATTGAGTGCAGTCTGTTTTTCCGTAGCATTTAAATGATCACAAATGGCTGTAACTGTAATACAAAAAAATTATGTTTGAATATGTGGCAGGTTGACTTGCTAGCATCTGTCTTTTTTAAAAAAATTATTTACTTAAAAATGCAAGAATGAACTCCTCACTTTTTTTACAAATGTAATTGTGTTAATTTTGAATACATTATTTTGGTAATCTCTGAAAATTTTTAATTCCTGGCCTCTTTCTTTATAATTTGTTTCTTAATTAAAATTTTTTCTTAGCTTAAAATGTGTTTTATTAGAAATTATTAATCATAATCTTTTTTCCCTTTATGGGTGTCAAATTCATACATGTTAGCCATAATTGTACTAAGTAGTATTTTGCATCTGTAAAGTAATATAAAATTATTGTCAAGTTTTTATTATTTTTTTTTCACTGCCATATTTTGTAGTTCTTAATTTGTGTGAAATTTACAGTTGAATACATGAAATATTCGCTTGTAACATTATTGACAATGATGCTTTTGAAGTCTGATTGCTCACTTTGTTTTTGTATGTAGACTGCATTAATTTTTAAAAACTCAATATTTATCCTATTTTTAGCCCCCTCATGGGTACTAACTTTTCCTTCCTTGGAGCTTTCCAATCTAATGGTAATGGTTAAACTAATCTATACAATAATTAATCCACTTATGCATGTTCCTTGTTCTCCTTTACTTTCAAGCTAGTTGCGTAGATTTCTCTTTAGCATGCATTGGCTTTTCCTGCTTGTTTTCAAAGTACATTCATTCCTGTAAATCTAGCTCAGAATATTGAAATGGAACTAGATGAAAAATTTGGTTCTCAATTCTTTTTTTCAGGAAATTGACAAGGATTTGAATAACTAATCAATTTCTACTAACCTTTCAATTTTCTATTGTGTTTCTAAAGGTATTGAAGTTTCATTTTGCCAATTCCTGAACAATATGTAAAATAAGCTAATTGATTTTTTCAAACGAATTTTTTGTTCAAAATACTGTTTCTTAATATATATTTTGTAATTAAAAAGAAATTGTTGATATGAAGAATAGAAGCTATACTATACATTTTCCCTTGGGGTAGGATCATATAATTAGTTTTCAAAATCACGAGGCCTGCTTTGGAATCTTCTTTTAAAATTGTTGCAATTGGATATGTTATGGTAATCTGTTGAAAGCAGTCATTAAGTTTTTTCTTGTGTATTAAAAATGTTCCTCAGAAAATTTCAATTAAAGATAGGCTTGTTTGACAGGTCTGTTGTGCCTTAAAACCTGCAACAAACAGACAGTTCTCACTTATGATTAAATATAAGTAAAATTTCTGGTTAACAGATTCGAAATTACTTAAACACAAATTTAAAATACTACAATCCTTCTATGAGCACTGCCTTTTTAAAATTTGACCAAACTGTAGTGAGAAAATTTAATTAGTGTAATAAAGTCTGTTCAGCCTTTATTAAGATTTCCCCTTTGACTATTCATAAGAATTTTATTCCATACTTTCTAATACACTTATTTGTTTCCATTCTAATGGTAAATTCTCAAGAGAAATTGTTGCAAAAAAATAATGCATTGTATTGTTTGTAGTTCTCCTTTTGTAAGTTTCTTATAGCATCTATGGTAAACAATCTGTAGCTAAGTATGTCCTCAATAAAAAGTCTAGTATAGGTTTTTAAGAGTTTTGATGAAAACATAGGATGTAAATGTATTAATGCAGGAAATGGGGCAGGTGTAATTGTTTTCATCCAATATTAAAATTATGGTGAACACGCTCATGAACATTCAAACTAA
Source organism: Araneus ventricosus (assembly GCA_013235015.1). Classification (NCBI taxonomy): domain Eukaryota; kingdom Metazoa; phylum Arthropoda; class Arachnida; order Araneae; family Araneidae; genus Araneus; species Araneus ventricosus. The sequence goes on along the minus strand of BGPR01040187.1, from coordinate 5,153 downwards.
TATTAGTTAAATTTCAGTGATTTTGGATAATTCTAGTCTTAATATTCTTATTAAATTTAATCAAGTACTATTTATTACTTTCAAAATTAAAAGAACATCTATAAAAGTGCATGTAACTTGAATAATTTTGCAGTTAAGAACATAGTAATTGCACAATTTGGTCATGTCTGACTTATCTTCCAAATGTTTGCATTTTTTTTTTTAAATAAATTTAAATAGGGAATGTGATACAAGGTGGGATAGGAAAAAGTTAGGTGTTGCAGCTTTTTAGATATATATAGAAAAAAAATTAATAAAGTGTGTAGTTTTACACAGGTAGTTCCAGTGCCTTTCAATCTGTTGTGACATCATTTGTCTTTTTTTTTAAAGCAATTGTTGCCAAATGATGGACCTGAGGGTCTGTTGTGGTATGTTTCCCGACAATGTCTGCATACATTATCAGTATTTTAAAACATTTGCAGATGCTTGATGTGATGCTTTGGCTACTTTTTGGTCTTTTCAGACCTGTGTCTTGCTTCCATTCTCCCAATCACAAGACATTTCTCACAATCCATCAGATGCATTCTCGACCACATGTTCCACCTTCAGCGTGTGAAGATTTTGTCCAATTACTCATTTGGCCCTTGAAATTAGATTTCAAAGCACCTGCTTGCACTTCTTTCCACATATGCTGAAAGAATCAATGAAAAAATGTTCATATTTCTGTGATACAAAGGTGAATCTGATTGGATTATGCAATAACCTTGATTTTGAGTTACCATCTCATTAGACTTCATATAATAATCGACATAAAGAACGTTTATATAGTTCCATTAATTTTTCCCATATGTGTATTAGTGTGCTGTGAGTAGGTTTCATAGTGTAAATTTAACTGAGGGTAATTATTTCAAGATTTGTAGGAGTTTCATGTTATTTTTATGATTAAAATATTTGAAAAGTGCAAGTGTTAACTTTTAGTAAAGATCAGAATTTATGTGCTTTTAATATATTAATTCTTATGATTGGCAAAGTTTTTTAGTAGTTTTTATATGTAATAGAAACTTCACAATGTCACTGTTCGTTTCTTCACTTAAAATATTCATTTTAAGCAAAATGGCGTGTTAAATGTTTGGCTTTTTCTGCACTCTTATTTGCATGTATGCTATGATCTGCAAATCATTTTGGCTCTGTTGAAGTGCTGTCCAAATATTATTTTCAAGCCTTTGTGATTTTGTTGCATGAAAAAAATGCTGTAGTTTGTTTACAGTTTCTAATGAACTAAATTGGTATCTTTTTTCCAAATGTAAAACATCTGTTTTTTCTAAGCTCACACTAAATTTAACTGCTGATAATTCTGTAGGTATTTAGAATATCTTCCATTCATTGTTAGTTTGTTTTATCTCCAAGTTAAGATGCAGGTCGTCTTTAGCACAAGAAAAAGAAATAGTTTTAAATTGACTCTGTGATGTTCTGGCAAAAGTTAACTTTTGAAATTTCCTCTGGTGCCTATTTTCTCGGTGTTTGTGTTATCAGAATTGCTTTCATGTTTCACTGGGTGTAACGTTAAGAGTGTATTTTGTATAAACTATTGACAGTAAAGTTAAACTAGACTGGCGGATCTTGAAAGAGAACATCTTTATCACTTGGTAGTTGCAGCTTTGGAATGGTAGGTTTAAATCTGATTTACATTATACCTTTTGTTAATCATCTTCACATTGCTTTAATATGGGAGTTTGGAGAATGCAATACCTTCTCGGGTGTTATTGTTCCTAGCTTTAAAATATGAAGTCGGTCTATGACATCTCATGTTGCATAAAAAAACAGGATTTAACAAGACAACGTTTTTATGCAAAATAACATTTGAGATTTTTTTTTTCAGTAAGTAAATGTTCTTGTAATTTAAATGGATTGTGAATTTAGTCTTTTTAATTTATAGTTATATTTTAAAATACACAATTGGTATTCATAAGCTTGATTTGCTAAATGTTTCAGATACATAGTTTCTTTGGTACTTAATGATAATATTGTGTTTGTGAATACTTTTCTAGTATCTTAAGCATCTTTTTAAAAAAATTATTGAATACGGTATAAGTATTGAATAATAAATCCCGATGCATTTTTTAATTGATGCTTAAATTTAAGCACTTGTAAATTAAGAGTTAGTTACTTTTTTTTATGTGTATTGTAACAGTTGTTTCAAATTTGGTAATTTGCTTCAACAAATTAAGAATGCTGTATGTTAGCTATATAAGCTAATTTATCATGCAATTTTCTACGGGTTAGGCAGAATAATATGAATTTATGCAAGTCGAAATAGACCTGGTAGTACAATTTATGTCTATGGTTAATAAAAAATGGGACAATTTAAGGATTTCATTAAGTTCTTTATTGCACCCTCATTTTGGGAAGTAGCACAGTATCTGCAGTTAAAATACCTTTTTACATTGTTTTTTAAATTTTATGTACGAACCTTGTGAGCAAAAAAAAAAGTGCAGTGAAAATAGTTTAATTTCCTTAACAGCAACTGAGTTCCCCATAAAGAAAAAAAATACAGTTGATGTAGCAGACTATACAGAGAATTGTGAACTTGAATTGCATACTCTGAAATGTGATGATAGGTAATTTTTGTAATACTACAGACTATCAATTTTTCATCTTTACTTCAGAAATATTTTATGTGTATCTGTTTACTATAACTGTTTTAATGTTTTAGGTGTTTTGAATTTTAAATGAAAAGAAATGTTTTATAATTTTTGACTAATTACCTTACTTGTTTTTATAAGTACATATCTGATATACAATTTTTAATTATAGCAACAAGCCCGATCCCCAACAGAACCAGTATATGCTCAGGTAAATAGAGAAAGGAAAAAGGATAAAAGAGATGGTGTACGACGTCACTCGGACAAAAAAATTTCAGTCCAGCTCCTTGCCAATGATCAATCTGATGGTATGCCAGCTGGTGACTCTTGGGTGTGATCTGTTGCCTCCCTCTCAGTCCTTTTCTTGCTTCCTGTTGCGAATGCCTATTTCCATCTCTGTGCTGAATACAGAATTTATGAAGAGATCTTAATGTGAAAACTTACGTGAAAAAAAAAAAAAAACCCCCGAGTCGGTTTAAAGAACTATGATTCCCCCTTCCAAGTTGCCAGATGTTTACTGGACACAGTGTATATATTCTGCCTAGAATCATATGAAATCTTCCCTCGCAGCTGATTTGTTCAGTTACGGGTGATAATGAACAAATAAACAGAATGGCCAGCATCACTGGCTGATGAAGCCACGGGCAAAGTGGTGGAAAGTGGTGTTTCGAGCAAAAACTTCTTTTGATTGCTCGGCACGTGCCTCCGTAAAATGTGTATATACAAGTTAATAGACAGAGTAATAACTGTTATTACTTGCCTATTAAGACAGTTGATTGTGCCAACCATCAGCGCTCTCGAGCACCTTTTAAGTAGCTTGCAGTGCTGAAAAGTAAGCTTGGTAACTGTATGCTGCTTTCATTTCCTGATTAAAGCTCAAAAGATGACTTTCTTTTTATTAGCATCCAGATCTATCTATAGGCTATCCATGCCGTTACCTTAGATAGCCTTGCCTTAATACACTACTTGAATGTGTGAACAAGGAACTGCCACTGGAATAGCTAATGCTGTTCCTTCTCTTAATTAAGTTTGCAAATCGAAAAGAGAAGCATGAACAAAAGGCTGTGTAAATGTTATGAAGTGTTGCAAAAATAGTGTTGAGCCTGGATGTTTGTACTATTGCAAATATCTTATTTGAAATTAAATGTTTTATTTCTGCTAGTGCATTTTTTAATTTTTGCATTTTTTTACTGGTTTACTTATAGAAAATTAATTTTAAATATTTAAATAAAACTTAAGACCAGCAATATTATCTTCAGTATTAATCACAAGATTTTAGAAATCCGCAAAAGTCTTTCATTATTGTTCTGTGTTGTTTTTAGAGTAATTCTGCAAGTTCATTGTAAAATAATGAGAATGATTTTAACATTATATGCAATGTAGTTTTTCATCTTTTGTCATTCGAGTTTGAAGTTTCGTAGTAGCCTATTTAAGCACCATTTGATAATGTATTTACATTTAATATACCATTGCCAGCAAGTTAATATCAAGAAGTTTCATAAGGTGAATACAGTAAAAGACAGTAGAATCATCTGGGATAGAACAATTGGATGAATATTGTCGACATTTTAGTCATGCAAAATTTTCCTCCCTTAGCCATTTATTGTGCATTGGGGGATATTTTTAAAAATCAGTCTTTGGTACTTGCTAATCATCAGCTACACTATGAAATGTAAAGGATGATGCATCTTTTCTGATAATTGGTATAGAAAATACATGTTTTAGTTTTTTAAAATGTATCATATTTATGCACCAAGTTTGTGTAATTCATTTCTCATGATAACATAAGTATCAGGGGTGCTACAAAACATCAAACATTGAAAGAACTCTTACCCATTCCGTGAAGTTTTTTTATCTGTGCAGCTCTTTTGTATGATATTTACTTTTGTTAGATTTGTTTATATTTCTGTACATGTCCTAGACTAAGTATAAAAATGCACTGTATCTTTTAAGTTATTGCATTTAATTATAAGATAAATATTGCCTTACAGGCTGCTGACCTAGTGTTTTTATTTCAAAATCTTTACTAATGAAGTTGACCTATTTACATGTTTAAAATGTTAAATTTTTAAGTCGTTTTACATATAAAGTTGTGCAGAATTCAAAAGTGTCAAAACTTGTCTAGTTGAAATACTTGATTAATAAATTTTGTCATGCAAATATTGCAGTTTTCTTTTTTCTTATATTTAGATTTTAAACAGAGTTTAAAATGTTTTTTTTTTAAGAGATAGCTTGTGAACCAGACCATTTAAAAGGTTTGTTCATTACTTATAATTAATCTACTAATTTTGAATTAACTACAGCAGTACATTTTACTTTGATCAACAATTCAAAATTTTTATATTCAGGGATGAGATTCTTCCCTTTTTTCGCGAATTTCCGCTTTCTTTTTTTGTTATTTTGAAGAAATTACGCTTTTTTTTTTTTTACCGCAAAAAAAATATATATATTGCTTTTTCTTCCGAAAATTCCGCTTTCACACAAAGAAAAGAAACCTTCCTATCTTCCGTTTTCGAATGAAAATTCTGGGAA
>BGPR01040186.1:0-14045 GCA_013235015.1 Araneus ventricosus | reverse complement strand
AAGCCTTCTTAGATGAATGAAAAAGGAGGGGTCATCTTATTAGATAGGAAAAAAATGCGATCCTTAAGGAGTTAAAGTACTTTCTCTATTTCTGCATATTACAGTATGTTTTATATTTTATTCAAAAATTCTCATTAAAGGTTTTCCGTCTATAATCCATACAAACGAAGACAACTTCAGTCGGCTTGCTTTGTTTCATGAATATATAGATGCCAATTGTAACTACAATTTGTTTACTTTTCTAATATCATCATTGTAGTTGATTCACGTCACAAGTTTCACCGCGCATGTCCCATAACATATAAACTCACGCTGCCTCATTCTGTAGTACATATCATATCTCACGTCCTTTTTCTTCCTGTAAAATGAGCTGAGCATTCAACTCTAATTCGGTGAGGTCAGTTCCGCATGTTTCACTCGATCTTGAATTGACTACACTACAGAAAGAAAGTGAAGTTTTCAAAGAAATAAAATACACGTTTGAGCTGTGCAGCTTATGAAGGTGAATGTCTACATGCTAGAATGTTATACACTTTCCCAAACCTGGACGTAATTATGCAAACGTGTTATTTAGGACCGTGAAAAATTTAAAGAAAGAACAAAAGTCTTATTCATCTAAGTGGACGGAACTCGAATAGCGATCACACTCAGGATCAAAATGTTTTGTTTAACCTTTTTAACACTGGTTAGAGGATTCGAAGGCAGAAACCTCTTCAGAAATGAATTAGGAGAACTCTAAAGCACAATCACTCTAGTCTGAGCAAATTCGGTAGCACCACGCCACAACCAGTCGACAATGAGAAAATCCGAAAAAGAACAGAGAAAGAAATACAGAGGTCTCACTCCCATAGACACTAATGGCAATTTTTTTACCATTGTTCTTCACATAGACAGTACGCCACCAATGTGCGACAGTGTGAACTAATCGGAATACGTTCACTGTGCTGCGAGAGTTTCTCTATCGTCATGACGACGTTGTAAACAGTTATTTCAATCCTTATCATCATGCATGCACATTTTTATCAGATTATTCGATATGATGGGCATTTTAAAATGCTTCAGCAATTGCACAAAAATAAAATTTCATCATTTTATATATAAAAAGTCAAAATGAGTATTTTAAATATTAGAAATTTTTCAATTATTTTAATAACCTCTCACAAAAATTTTGAAACGCATTTTCAACTAACCGTTCTCATCTCCAGGAATCTTGCATAGGAAAGTAGTACTCATACTATGTAGAAAAAACTGGAATAGTCACTAATATCGATTTTAGATAAACTATTATGTATAATTCTAAAAAAACGATTATAATAAATAATCTGGGAAATTTGACAAGGAGCAGCAAGAATTACACCGGCAATCCAACATGGCGGCGTTTCGGTTGCTTTTCGTTCGATATACAATATGGCGTCATGTTATGGTTTATAATTCTCTCACAAAGATTGCCCAGAGTAGGTGGCGCTGCGATAGTTAACCAAACTCAGGAGAGAGACCTCTGGTACTCTTTCTCTGTGGAAGAAAGTTTGAAAATCCAACTTCGCTTAAAATCCATTTAGACTGAAGGGCAATAAATGCTGAAATGTGACCGATGATGACACGTGGAGATGGGGGAGGCTCTCTAGCACCAGTAGAAATCGGAGTAGGCGGGGATTCATGCTTTGAAGGTGGAGGGGGAAAAGTAGGTACAGCAGGGAATCGGAGTGCCCATAAGGTAATGATTTTGAAGTTTGCGTGGAGCGGCCCATGAATGGCAAACCAAAATGAATGGGATGAAAAATGGAATGGTGAGGAGTCCCGCCACACCATTTGCGTGGAGTGGAGTAGTCGTAAAAGCCCAGCTTAAAATTATTAACTAGCATACTAGCTACCCATGGAAGAGTTCAAAGTATGAGGGTATTAAGTACTTCAATCCCCTCCTCATCCATACACAATTGTTGAAACGGATCGTAGAATTTTTGCACAGTTAAAAAATAGCTTGAGATGGATCGCTTTTTATAGAAACAATTTAAAATTATATCGATGTACAAATCAGTGATTCTTAAAATAAATTAAATTGGAATGTTGAAAAATATATTTTCGGTATCTTATTGCAAATCGAATCGCAATGATTTTTTAAGTGGAAAAATCGATTTTCTTCGAGATTAATAAAGCTTTTCTACAGTATTTCAGCATCTTCTTTTATGAATTTTAATATTATTCTCTTATTTCCAAATCAATGAAGTAATTATCGCTGGAAGAATATCATATGGCAATGAAAAAAACAATGAAATGAATTATATGAGACAATAACATGAGAAATTTATAGAAGATATTCTAATATATTTCAGCAGACTGATTAGGCAAATATATTTAAAAATATGTTTTTAACTATGATAATTACACATTTAAATACATACGACAATTTACATAAATAATGTGCAACTTAGATAAGAAAAAGCAAGTTAAATTCATATAATTACTGGATTTTTAAGTTTTTCACATCATTTTCTAAAATATTTGTGAATTCACAAAAAAATAAGCAAATAATCGAACATAACTCATTTTTATAAAAATATATTCAATTCTTATTTTTATTATTTACTGACATCAGCAAATTCTTTAATTATTAATGCGAAGGGAAACAAAAGTCATGTTTTTCTTTATTAGTATTACTGAGTGGTGGGGTGGATTAATGGATATAAATTACTTATCCAACAAATAATTATTCTTAATCAAGTAACGGCCGAAAAAACATAATGAATGTGACACTATTTGCGGAGCAATTAATTATATCACTGAAGTTGGAAGTAATTAACGTAAATGAATCAAGTATTTCCCCACTTAATTGGAATGGCGAGTTACTGCTAAAAATAATGTGAAACTATTTTTTATGAAAAAGCACTATAGAAAAAATCTTTGGTCACAAAAGCATTTGTCTTATCTAATTTAAATTTTAGATTTTAATAAATATGGCATACAAATAATTACTGAAAACATATAAAAAATCCAAACAGTTAAAATGGTTTTCTTCACCGCTGAAAGAGGTTTTTGAAAATTCTGAAGTAATTGATGCCAACATTTTTATTATTTATTATGCTTAAAAGACCAACAAATTCTTCAAATTGCAAATTTGTCTTCATTGAAATTTTTTTTCTACTAGAATTATTCTTAAATTGCAACATTAAAAATACATTTCAGATAATTTTTAAATTAAGTAAGAGGTAGATTAATATATATTGAATGCTACACTTAATATTCTCTTTCGAATCTTCTCTTTGATGCAAAAAATAATAAATTTAGAATATGAGAGAAAAATGGTCAAGTTAAATTATTAAATCTAGAGGGGTTTTGTTTTTAATTCTAGTATGGAATATTAATGTTATACGGAAATAATAATCTAGGTATGCAATAACAAGAAAAGTTCCCTAATGAAAAATTTAAAAAAAAATTAAGTTAAGAAAGGGAGTTTGATGTTGATAAATTTGTACTGTATGCGAAATTCCGAAAAATTTCAAGGATAACAACAAAGCGATACATCAAAAATAAAAATCTGTACGGGCTATAGCCAAGAAATAAGTATTTTCTTTCGATAAAACTAAGTTTCTGCAAGTGCACTAAGTCAAATCTAACACGTTTTCATGTTATACCAGCGGGAGTGTTCTCCCCTAAACTTTCTCGTATACTTCCCCAGAAAGGTGCTGTTTCCCCTCCCACCGCGTGGATGAAAAAAATTCGAACCTACTGTTACCCAGAATCCTATGATTATCAGAAGGTTCTTCATTATAGTGATTGAAAAATATCTAGGTAAGGAATCAAATTCAAAGAGATGCGTACCGATTTTCCGCTCTTGCCGTCTCAAGGACAAACTGACGTAATTCTCTCCGTAGCCTTCGCGTGCACAGAAGATTGCTTCCAGTACGCATGCGCGTGGAGATGACGGATTCTTTTCAAAAGTAAATTATACAGACCAACAGACAGTCAACCCTTTGACGGATTTGGCCCAAAATTTTATACGGACCTACATTCATTCCGATAAAACCGTGTACCAAATTTTATCCATCTAGCTATTTAAGTTTTTGAGTTATAGTGTTCACATGACCGCGGACATACAAACAGACAGACTTCCCGTTGACGGAATTTGTCCAAAATTTGATAGAAACCTACAAATTATGTTTAAAGACCACATATCAAATTTCATCCCCGTAGCTCTAATAGTTTTCGAGTTATCGTGTTCACAGACAGACACACATAATTCCAAAATTGTGTTTTTCGGACTCAGGGAGATCTAAAACGTAGAGATTCGTCAAAATCTCGAGTTCGAATTTTTTGAGGATTACAATACCTTCTCTTTGTATACTTCGTATACGAGAAAGTAAAAAACAAAAAGATTTTGTTGCATTTTATTACTAAATGCTTTAGTATTAATGTTATCTTCAAAAAAATAAAACACACAAATGACGAAACGAATCGTCTCATAAGGTAAAATATCTTCATAAATGTAAACATAAGCAAAATGGAAAAATAAATCATGAGTGTTTTATAAGCATCAGAACTAGTTTGTCACATACAACATATTGCATTCCTGTTCTCATACATCAGATTCTACAAGCTGTCTTTTTATTATAATAGAAACTTCTCTAGGAAAACAGCTAAGTTTATTTCTTCTTGAATTTTGCATCGCGTCAGCCATGATCACTCATCCTTGTTATCAGCTGTGATGGAAAGACTTTCCTTTCCGAAACGATTTGTTTCGCCCTCTTTGAAGCAATCGATAAGTTACGACAGAACAATCAGAGGACTCATAGATTGAAAACAGGTTAGTGAGAAATTTTGTAGGGAAATTAATCAAAGAATTTGAACATAGAATACTGGAAAATTTGGAGTTTCTCTTAGACTGACTTTACTGCTTTGATTTTTATGTTAAATCCTACAACTATTCCGAGAAAAAAATTATTATAGTTCTAAAAATTCATCTCGGTGATAAGAAATAGAAAAAAGGAAATGTATATAAGAAAGATTAATGAGTTTCAAAGTATTCAATTTTTTTCTTACAAAGTTGTAGTAAATACGATTTCTGAGTTTTATTTAATGTTTAGGACATCGATCATTTTTGTAAACGAAGGACAAGTAGTCTGATATGTTATGCAAACCAGCGACATGCTGATTCCGCCTATCAAATCAATTTACTGCTACTAAGGACTAAATTTAGTTGAAATGCCGAAAAAACATGAACAAACAGATAAATTATATTTATATTGATTTATTCAATACAATTGCACCTGTTAGTTATTTAATGGCTTGGTGATAAATAAAATTCAATTAATTATAAGCAAGTTTAATTGGAAGCACTTATCAGTATCTTGATAAAGATCGTTAAATAAACTAAATTAGTTACTGCTATTGGTATACAGTCGACGCTCGTTATAACGACCCTCTGCGTCCCACAGCAAAAGGTCTTTATAACGAGTGGTCGCTATAGTGGATATAATTAAAAGATGTACACATGCACGCTCAACAGTTCCGTAAAAATAGGCTATTTTTAAAGATTCCAACTAAATACTCAAATCATTTTTTTATAGTTGGTATTAAAAATAAAATTTTATCACTTAAAAGTATATTTCTACAATAGATTTTAAAGTAGAAAATAAAGGAATTGTGGAATAATACCGGAAAGAGTGTCCGCTGAATTCGGACGTTGTATTGGGATTAGACGACACTGGACGGTCGTTATACCGAAAGTAAAATAACATAGAGTGCATAGGGAAACACAGTTGGGGATTTTATTACTGATCGTTATAATGGAATGGTCTTTATAATGTGTGGTCGTTATAACGAGCGTTGGCTGTATTATGCTATGTCATCATTTTGTTTTCAAAATACAGAGTTTCAGATGAAGAATCTGGAAATTAAATTTTAAAAAAACAGTTGTCCATTAAATCGGATGAAATAATACTCATCTACTTCATAAAATATATCACTTCACTACACAATGCAAGGTTAAATTGCGATTCTATATCAAATATCCTGAAAATGGTCATAGAGTCAAAATTTCCGCATAGTTATAAATTAATCAGAATATAAAAGTAATGCTCTTGCATATACAGGGTTATTTTAAGAAAACGAGGCCGAATTTTATGGGTAAGTCAGGAATATGAAAAGCATCCAAAATCACATAGCAAATGCCATCTGGAAGCCGCAGATGGCGGTGCGCACAATCAAAAAATTTCGTTTAAAAAAATTTAATTTGGAAAACTTATTTAAAACAATTCATGCTTTACTACATAATTTCACAAATTTGCTTACCGTTTTGGTTTCATTCACATTTTTTTTAAAGTTTAGCTTTTTTTTCTCTGAATGGGAGAAATTTTAGTTCTGGAAATCGCTGCTTATATACATTTCTTTTGCTTGTATTTTTATGCTCAATATGACAAGCAATTTTCACTTAATAATTTAAGCAACACATTAGAACTTAAGGAGGCATACGACTGTTAAACCTCGAAAATTTTCGATTTTATGATATAAAATATATATTATTTCCCAGTCTTTTCTGAATAATTTAAAACAATCCGCGTTACAAAAATTCCCATAATTCTGAAAGTTATGAAGGAAAATGTATCATCTGTTCAACGTAAACATTGAATATGAGCATATCTTGAAAGCGCTATATCTCAAAATTTGTTTTTTTGATATTGCGCGCAAGATATCTCAAGAACTTTTGAATATTTTTACATAGGATTTTTACAGAATATGTATTTTGCTATGTTCTACAAATTGAACCACATTTTTGAACATATTTCTCCATAGAAGTTTTTTTTCGGGGGTAGAAAAGTTGAAATTTTAACTATTTTGAAAATTTTTATTTTAAATTGGTATATAAAGTATAAATTAAATTTCAACGTTAATAAATTAAGGTTCAGTTTCTTAAACAGACTATTTGGATTACTTAGATACTCAAAATATTTTTTTGGATAAATATTTGATCCGTAATCATGCGCGCAAGGTGTCCATCTCATTTTTTCTCCAAAAATTATACCCATATTTATTACTCTCTGAAATAAATACATACCAATATGAAGCTTTGAAAATGTGTGTACTATAAGAGAAAGAACATGCATTTTTCTAGAAAAAAGTGAGATTGTAAATTGCGTTGTTTCAGAGATATATTGTTTCGGATTTGACAGTTTTCCACCATTTTTTCGAGGTTTAAGAGGCGTATGCCCCCTTAAAATATGTGTGTTAACAGCTGTTAGATATTAGAAACTGCTTGAAAGAAGATTAGAGTTCAGAAAGATTTCATGATCTGTCTAGCAATTCAATAATCTATCCTTACGACTAATAAGGTCCAAAAATCTAATGAACAAGTTTATTTAATAAAAATAAACTATACATTTAATGAAAATTTAATATAAATATTATAACATGTCTTTACTCTCTGGTGAATTTTATATAACATGAAAATATTAATTTTATTAACATATGAATTTTAGATTTAATGTAAACAAAGATTTGAGAAAAATTAAGAGTTTTCATATCACAAATCTGAAAATTCCGGATGAGTGATAGTTTTTTAAGGCAAAATTCCGGCTATATTTGCTGTGAAACTATTCTTCACAGTATTTAGTCTGTTTAACAAGCATTTAATTACTACACGGCTTTGCTAAAAATGCGTTCCATTTAAATGCTTATTAAATAGAATTTTTTTTTCACTGCAATGAACAAGAGTTTTCGAATTTTCATTTATAATTGGCTGAATAGGACAGGAGTGTGAAATGATGAGCCAGATGATTAGATCAGGTACAGATTAGTTCAACATTACATTACATTACACCACCTGCATCCCCGTGTTTAGAGCCATTTGGCTCCTTTCCAGTTTGGATGGATAGAGGTGAATTTTATTTTTTAAGAAAGGACAAAAACAAGTAACAGGTACAAAAACAAATAAAAATGAAAAAGAAACATACACTGGACAGAACAACATAGGAAACAATACAAAATAGAAAGAAAAAAAATAGGTAGAGGGAAAAAAAGTCATAAGTAGCCGGAAGTGTGTGTCCGTCTGGGTGGATGAGTGCTCAATGATTATACTCTACAATGAGATTGTTCTCATCACATATGAAACGCACTAGGAGTCGAAGTCGGATTCATGATAAGTTGTTCGTGAGAATGTTTTTCAACCACTGTAATTTAAATGGCACTGTTCGAGTTTGGAAATGCCACGAGAGGGTAAACCGACATTTTGTGGCATAGTGCATTGGATCTCCTTTTTCTCCGCACGAGCAATGTCATGTGTTCGAAGATTGAAGTGATGAAGGTATGAAGGGAAAAGCTCATGTCCTGTAACGAACATTATCTCTTCTCTATTCCATCCTACTGGCTTGTTTGGGACCCTAGGCACTATATCGTGTGTACTGCGTCCAGTTTCTCCGTTATCCCAGTTGTCTTGCCAGATGCTTAAAGCAGCTGACTTAATCTCAGATTTCAGGTGGTAAAGTGGCTTAGGTGGAAGGAAAGGGTCGCCTTTTGAGATGGCTTCTTTGGCTAATTGGTCTGCGCATTCGTTGCCTAAATAACCGACGTGGGCTTTAAGCCATCTCAGTTGAATAGATTAAATCAACGGAGAAAGGGAAAATCTAAATACTTACTGATGCAAAAAATGTTACCTGTCCTTAAGCAAAGGTACAGTAGTTAATACAGCATATGTACCGCCCACAATGTAGAGTTTAAAGAAGCCTTGTGGAAACAAAATCTTTCATGTTCTGTACTTAATATTAATGCCTTGGAATAAAGAGGCTCATGCGGAAGGTTGGAAAAGTGATTGGTGAAAGTAAGTTTCTGGAAAGAAGGCGATAGAAATAACTAATTTTGAAAGGAATTTTAAAAATGTTATTAATGTGTTCCGAAACGGTGTAAGACTACAAAGTTCCGTAAAAGGAGGTGGAGAATTCCATAAAAAATAATGTACTTTACAAAATCCTTGAAGCAACTCGCAAGTCTAGGACGGAACAAAGAAAGCTTCTGAAGGTCGTTCACGTGCAACATCTTCACCCGTACTACAGACGAAATACGCCGACTTATCGAAGAAGTTGCAAGCTCAGAGGAAGAGGAGGAGGCGGCAGTGGAAGTTTAACTCTTTAATCCCAAGGCGACTTCTCCTTCTAACTCCTTTAAAACCGGGACTTTTTGGGAGAAAACGACATGAATTGGACTCTCCCAACCTGATGGTCATTTTCCCCACCACCACCTGCTATAACCATCCCTTAAACGCAAGGAAATGGGCAGTGGTTGGCAAGGATAATTGGACCCCCTACCGCGCTTATCTCCTAAGCGATCTCAGAACCTCACCTCCCCTCAAAAGAAGCCAACCGCCACAGATTAACGGGGAAATTTTAGACCGCCTGGGACCGCCTCGCTCGGTATGACAGAGTTAAGTTGAAGTAGATGACCACCCAAATGTTCCTGGTCTAGTTGACAAAGGATCGAGTTGATATGACATACGTCGCAACCGTCACCCATCCAAAAGATACGAACAATCTCTACGCTAAATTTCCTTCTTTCCGCCTTCTTTTTCCGTTTCAATTTCAGATTTTCTTTCCAAAGTTTTCATTGAGCGGGACCGAATTTAATTCTCCAATTTATTTTTAAAGTTTATTTTGGTAACAAAAGTGTGAGTGGCAACGGAACAGCAGGATTATTACATAAGAATTGTAAGCATCATCATTCGCTTATCCATGCGTATCGCTGTCCGCATTTTTGCTAAATAAATGTTATCTATATTTATGATCTTTTTCTATCTTTTAGTTCTAAATTTATATTTAAACTCATTCACCACTAAATTTCCTTTTTTTCGCCTTCCTTTTTCGTTTCAATTTTAGACTTTCTTTCTAAAACTTTCAGTGAACAAGACCGAATTTAAGGCTCCAATTTATTTTTAAAGTTTATTTTGATAAAAAAAAAAGAGTGAATGGCAACGGAACAACAGGATTATTACATAAGAATTGTAAATATCATCATTCGCTTATCCATGCGTATCGCTGTCCGCATTTTCGCTAAATAGATGTTATCTATATTTATGATCTTTTTCTTATCTTTTAGTTCTAAATTTATATTTAAACTCATTCTCCTCTAAATTTCCTTTTTCCGCCTTCCTTTTTCGCTTCACTTTCAGAATTTCTTTCTAAAGTTTTCATTGAGCGGGACCGAATTTAGTTCTCAAAATTTATTTTTAAAAATTATTTTGGTAATAAAAGAGTGAGTGGCAACGGAACAACAAGATTATTACATCAGAATTATAAACATCATCACTCGCTTATCGCTGTGTAACGCTGTCCGCATTTGCGCTAAATAAATGTTATCTATATTTATAATAATTTTCTACATTTTAGTTCTAAATTTATATTTAAACTCATTCGCCACCTAAACAATTTCTTTTATACCTCATTCAGGGTACTTTCTTTTATTAAAATATAATCTTCTACAATCATTCTGACTTACGCAACCTTCAGTATAAAGCATTACCATACAGATAAGCTGTCCAAAGCTTGTTCAATTGCAATAAATATTTCCTCAAAAAACTCCCAACTGCAAAAATTTTAAGTAGGAAAATCGTTAATGATTTTGATAAATACCCTCGCTTACATAATTTAATGCGACAGAAGGAGGCAGATATGATAAATTTCTGACCCAAAAGGCAATTAAGAGAAGAGCTCTTTAAAAACAAAGCAGCAGTTAAGGTCTTTTTCACCTCGCAATGAAATATGGGTTAAGTATTATTCAAAATACTTGTCCTCATTCTGCCTTTGCAAAATCTCTAAATTCAAACTGCGCTCAAGTATGTTTCCAAATTAGGACAGAAGAAAAATTCTCTTAAAATGCTGTACTGAAAGAGAATGATAGGAAAGATTAAGTCATAATGTAGTACTAGGGCAAAGAGAAGATTTAAGAATATTTTAGAAAGATTAATAATAATGATAGAATTCATTTTTCCAAATCGTATATTATAAATTAAATCATAAAAAAGCTGTAAAAATTGTATTTCAAACTGAATTACCGAAGTAATTTTGTATTCATATCGAGTATTCGATGGAGTAATTCGTTGAATTACAATTTGCAATTAATTATTTTCCCTATTATTTCAGTAGTAATTAAGTAGGTATTTTCAATTCACTCATTTACAATTTAATAAAGATGCCTCATTTTTTACATCTTTAATTTAAGAGCTATAACACTTTGTGATTTTGAGACAAGCCTTCACTATAGAATTATAAAAAATTCCATTTTTTCTCAAATTAATAGAATAAAAAACATTTGCAATAACATCTCACCATTTATTAAAGCTTCAGATAATTTAAAAAATATTTTAAAAGATAATGGTTGCCCAAATAATTTCTCTAGTGTTAATAGCTAATTTTAAAAAGTTTGAAAACCTTTTTTGTCCTGGTTATTGGTTTGAATTTTTCTTCTTAGATGGAGCTAGGTGTGCTAGCCTCCAATATTTTTTCCACCTTTGTTCTCGTTTTATTGGTTCGAATTTTTCTTCATAGATGGAGCTAGGTGTGCTAGCCTCCAATATTTTTTTCAACCTTTGTTCTCGTTTCAGTTGGCGTCCTTTTCTTGCTTCTATATAGGCTGAGGGTGAATTATTTTTGTTACATTCATAAGTACCTACTGGATTTGTTATAAAGATTTTTATTATGCTTGTTTCTTTTTTTGAAAAGGGATTATTTCTTATATTTCAATTAATGGACAAATTCAGAGCCACAGGGGGGGGGTATATTATTCACTTTGTAAGTCTTACGCTCGACAGAAAATTTGTCCATATTAGAACTCCTATGGCGGGTGGCTCTTTGAAAAAGTTCGCCATTCGAGTTCTCTTCCAAGTTTTCCATTTTGATTGTATTTTCTTTTATTTTCCAATTTTTTTCTTTTATGTGTTTTAACTATTTTATTATTGGGGAATTTTTGTTGTTTAATTCTTTAGTGATTGGTTGGTTAATTGTAGTAAAATGTAGTTGATGCAATCACTGGATGCTGCTGCGTTGGGCGCGCAAAAAGGTGCATTGTTATCATTGTTGATTACTTCTTTTGTTCCTTTTATATATTTTTTCTAGTTTTTCTTTTTTAATGTTTTTTAATTTTCTATTGTTTAATTTAAGATAGTTTTCACTATTTTCTTCGAAAAATAATAAAAATGTGCTTAGTTGAATAATTAAGTATTTGCATTAGTCTTCTTCAAAAATCTAGAAAGTATCCAATAATCTGGTTTTTTTTAAATTCAAATAGTGTTCAGAAGCGATAAATTACATTAAAAATGCAATATCTGCTTTCTAAGCACTTTTAATCAAACATAAGCAGGACAGTGTTGCTTTTTTTTCCCTCTTATTAAGCGATATAGATCGAAAACTGCGAGTTATAGTACAAAACGTATTGTTTTAGGCTGTTTGCATGATTTTTTCTGAAACTGTTCACTGTACATATTTTATACCGAAACAACATGTTAAACTTTTTTATTTTCGGACTACGCTAATTAACTTGTTTTACTTCATGTTTGTATAGATGGAATTTTGTAATCAATTTTTCACTCATATATCGATTAGGTTTTCAATTTTTTTTATGACCTAAAATTTTTTAATATTTTCAGAAAGTAATTATCAATTAATTGATTATTTTTAATTAAATTAGATTTTATATCAGACGCCATATGAATTGCGTCCTCTGATAGTGAATTTGAAGAAAACTCTATTGTGAGATTTCGTAATGTTCATAAAAAGGAATAAGGAAAATTTTAAAAATATAAATGTAGAAAATAATAAAAAAAATTAAAAATACATTTTAATTACTGTAAAAAATTGCAGAAATTACATTTTTTTCCAAAAATTTGGACCTCAAAACAAAATGGTAAAATCAACCACCGCTAAAACAATACTTTTAAGAAAGGAAGATGCAATGAATGTCATTAGAAAGAAAATTCCTATACAATAATTAAAAATTAAAATATATTATAAAAGAAATTAAAATAAAACTTCCTTAAAGTATTTCTTTTAAGGCCTAGTGATTTCACGATTTTGTTTAGGCGTCCATACTTTTGACAAAAAAAATTTATACTTAAATTTATAGCAATGAGCAAAGACGTGTTTTTAATAATCATTTTATTCATATGCTTATAAAATTTTAACATAGCAAACTTACTATTTTTTTATATTTAATATCTATACATATATATACTAGCCGCCTTCTATGATCAGCTTGCTTGCTGGAAATATATTCTCTTATGCATAATTTGACGTTCACGGCTCCTTTAACAAAATAATTTTCAACTTCAAATTGTAATAGATTTTTAAGCCATATTCTTTTATTATTCTTGCATCCATTGTGTTCATTGTCTACATGAACATCCCTGATGGAATCAAGTAGCTGTCCGTGTCATTTAACATCCAATTGCACGTTGTTGACAGTACCAACTCCACTTTCTTACTCCGCCTGCAAAGTGTGCATTTAATTTTCAACATTAAAATGGCGTAACACATTTTATGCCCAGCAGAATGTTAACTGAATTAAAACATGCTGAAGAAAAGAAGTTTCTCACAAATTAATATTTTTTTAAATTTGAATCTCCGAAATTTATCGACGAACTGCAATTTAAATAATGTATTTATTTTATAAGAATGCATGGGCATTCAGAATATTCTACTTTCATAAAATTCAGTATAATTGTCCGAAGATTCAGGTGAACGCTCAAAGTGAGATCAAGCTTCTTCTTTACATGGTCGAAGTTCAAAGAAAGTCCATCCGGCCTTTCGAGAGATATTTACAAAAATGAGCAAATCCAAAAGATTATTTGGAGAGTGGTGTCGACAATGAAGCTACAAGCAAAGAAGAATGTTCCTGAATTCAAAAATTATCAAAACGTCTTACAAACTTGCATATAATAACAATTTTCTGAAAGGACTGAATGGTAGTTTTTTGCAAATGCTTCAAATAGAGAAGTTTGGGTTTCATCGAGCAAATCTGAGTTGATCTTAAGAAATTTAATTGTTTGCGGAAGATGCCGCCACAGTGGAGGCATT
>BGPR01040183.1:0-10954 GCA_013235015.1 Araneus ventricosus | reverse complement strand
ATAAATTTGTGATATCTGCAAAATACCTATAGTTCATTATTCATCGAGATGAAATCGATGTGTTTAAAATGGTTTGTAATACTTTTATCATATGTGACTTAAATGAATTACAAATTTGTAATAATTAAAACAATTTATCGGTTTTGTATTTGAAAAAATGAAATTCTGTTTTATTTTTGTGCCATTGCAGTAACATTCTAAAATGATTACAATATGGAATAATAATTCCTTTTTAAAGTTTTTATCATCGAATTTTGAAAGATTTATTCTCGTGTAATATAAATTAAAATTGATTTTAAAAGATAGTAATTTTCCTTTCGATATTACTATCGATAATATTAACTTATTGTTAATATTGTTTCTCTTTTTAAACTCATATGTTAATTTAACGCAAGCATTTTTCAAAATATATATTTTCATTTTTATCATACCGAAACCAGTTTTGTACCGTTAATCTCATTTTTCCTTTTTTAATTTTTTTTATATTCATAGTGATTATAATTAAAGTTCAACTTTTAGAAAGCTGTAAAAAATGTTCCACTGTTGAGAATTATAATTTGTTTTTCATTATTAAAAAAATTACTTTCTAAAGTTGTATTTATTAATTAATTTATAGTAACTGTTATTTGCTTTATTATTTTATAAGTGTTTCAATTACTCTAGTTTTAAGCTAGAGGTCTTCATTAAGCGCTTCTCTTTCATGATGTTGACAGGCAGTGCAGCACTCAAGTGGCTAAAGAGCTGCATGCAACATGCGAGCCGTGGTTTGTCGACCATTGGTCTAATGTATTGAAAAAAGTTATTGAAATAGACTAGCCAAAATATAATAAATATATGAGACATGGATAATAAATGTATATGTCTCTTGTTAAAACCGTATACTATTCCAGATTGTGTATGTAGAAACCATTTACTTAATTTATTTCAAAGCTACAGTGAAATAAATTCTGGATTTTATTTGTAATTAATTTTTTCTTTTTTTAAAGCAGAAACACTAAAATGTAAATGAATTTGTAAAATCACACTAAATAAGTTATATTTTGAAATTACTCCTAGGCTTCGGTCTATGTACAAATGTAGTATTATTAAAATTCCTTGGAATGTGGTTAAAACTCAGCTTTTCTATTCTGTTATCGAAAAGTAAAAGAAAACTGTATTATTTTATTTTGGTTGGTATATGTTAATATCACAGGACAAATGTTTTAATTGTGTGATGTTTATTTTAGAAACTGTTCGGAGGAATACAGCTAATGCCACTGATGAAATTTATGGAGTGATGTCAAATTGATTCCGATTCTGCAAAATCGAGATGGAGGGAGATATCTCGGGATGAAAAATATGTAATTTTTATACAAGAATATGTAATTTTTTGGGTGTTATAATGTTATCTTTCTTTTCTGACAGTTATCTTCTTGATGTTGTATTTTTTATAAAATAAGAACTATTTTACTACACTATATTTAAAACATATTCTAAAAAAGGAACAGAGTCATAATCCAATACTTAAAAGGCATCATCCAATATTGTTTAGCACTAAATAGCAATATATGTTTACAGTACAGTTTAAACGAAACCATTGGTAAAAATATTTTTTGTAATGTAGATGCAAGAAAATAAATTAAGATGTTTTATTTGTTTTGTAACTTTTAGTAACATTTTATTTCTTTTTAAATTGTTGATAAATTGCAATTTTAATTTGATGAAAATAAAATCTATGTATGTATTTATTTGTTTGTGATTTTATTTCTAACTTTTCTTAAGTCAAGGTTTTTTCATATAAAAAAGTGCATTTACACATCTTATAGTTTGCTGGGCATACTTAAAATCTATTTTTAAATTCATGATATGATTATGTTTATAAGTGACTCTTTAGTACCTACATTTTAATATATATGCCCTAAACATGAAGTATGAATTTTAAATTATTAAATTTATTCTCGAAGTATTGAGTTTTAAGCTATTGCAAATGAACATTTTTTCAATAAATATTTTGTATACATCGAAGTAAGATGTATTTAACTATTTTATTTCTAAAATAAAACGAAAATTGTTAAAGTTGACAAATGGCATTTCTTTTTTCACATAGCTTTTCTTCCCTAACACTTTAGATTCCAATTTATGAACTATGAAAAAAGTATTTATTAGGGAAAATTATAATTCTTGTTTAATAATTGACATGGTATAGTACTGATTATCCAAATCAATCGTGACTGAGGGAACATGATTGCATTAAATGAAGGTGCGGGTTTCCACAGAAGCAGTTATCCCTCTGAGCGTTTCACACGTATTTCTACGTCGACCTTGGACTATCCCATAAGCGGGAAACACGCATTTCAACGTGTGGTCAGAGACACGCCGAAAGCGGTCAGCCCGGATATTTACGTCTCTTGTGAACTGTTTGTAAAGTGCGAGAAACGAATTTTTCCGAATTTCTTCCCCCTTCCTTGGTTTGACATTTTGATTGATTAGCTGAGTAGGGTAGCGGTCGACACAATGAGTGCTGATAAGAATGTACTTACTGCAAATTAGAGATACTACAGGATCCAAGACCCCACACCCCTTTTGGCTTGGGGCATTTTAACGCTATCTGCATTGAGGTCTTCTTTCAGAAAGAAGGTCAGTTTTGGATTTTTTTCTAGTTGTGTGTCCGAATTTGGATTCTGTATAAGTTCGGTTTAATATTTGTCAGCCTGGATTGAAATTGTATTATGTTTCAAGTGTTTTCCCCGTAATACACTTATGTTATATAAGATTTTATTTCAATGCATCAATGTTTTAATCGAATTGTTAAGTAAAATAGATTTTGTTGCCCAATCTCTTTCAATACCCCATTCAAGCATAGAAAAATTTCAGAAGCCGGGGGTGATAAGAAAAGAGGGGGTTGTTTATTTCGTTATATAACATTGAATTGAAAAAAAAATAACTTTAAGGTTTAGGTGTGATTTTTTAAAACTATAGCAGTTTTTTTTTCTAGATGAGTTTTCTATATTACACTACTTAGAATTTCTTTTAAATTCATCAAAATGAAATAAATTCCGAAAAAAAACAATTATTTTTTCAAATAATTATTATTCAATTTATTTTTTGCTCACTTTGAACAAACATTGAAACAAATGTTAAAGAAAAGGGATGAAAATTTTATTTTTTATGTTTTAAAATATTGTATTTTTGTTAGAGAAAATTTTGGTTTACATGGAAACGTAAAGCATAATATCAACTAAATTTAACGTTTCAGTGATCTTAACAGACTTTTAGTTATCTTATTAAGAGTCTGATAACATCTGCAGTTTACGTTTATTTAAATAGTCAGTGAAAATGTTTATTTTTTTTTTAAATGTAAGAACACAAAACCATTTCTAAGAAAACATCAATACTTACTTCAATGATACTGTATTTATGCACTAGTTCCTTGAGCGTTATAGTTTTGCTGATATGCATTCTTCATTAAGTGATCAAATCTAAATGCCTGAATTGCATTGCTTTTGGTAGCTCTTATGCTAATTGCGAGCTGAATTTTAATAAATGCTATGAGACAAGAATCCACTAATATGTGTTACAAACCTATGATGCATCCCGACACGTTATTAACGAGTTTGAAGACAGTACTTCTAATAATAATAGTAGTCTCAGGCATTGAATTATTTCCAAACTCCACCGTCACATGCTAGACAGTGTGTTTTATCACAATATCTTGTGTGTGTGCTGTGATTTGTAAAGTATAATTTTTTAAATAAAATTCTGATTTATATACAGGTTTTTATTTTCATTCTGAACTTTAATGGATAATAATGAGACTCTTATTTATTTTCCAAGCTGTATGATATATTTGAATTAGATCTATAATTTTATATTTTAAGAAAAACACTAAAATGTCAGTTTTATGTTAGTTAAATTTCCTTTATATTTGGTATGAAAAGGCCCAAAAATGTTTTTGAATATCACACCGATAACGTCCAAGACATTTATAAATTGTGAAAAGGCACCTGATTAATTTCGAATAGGTGTTAAATTTTTCTCCTTATGCTTTGATTTTGCGAAGTTTGCAAAAAATTGTCTGTAGAAAAAAAAATTCAATAACACTTTACTTCGTAGCTAGCGCATTTTCGTAAAATTGGTAGAACAAATGTTTGATCGTTTTTACTTTCTAGTACACGAAGTATACAAAGAGAAAGTATTATAATCGTCGATCGCAAATTTCAACACGAGATTTTGATTAATCTCCACGTTTTAGACCTCCCTGAGTCCGAAGAACACAATTTTGGAATTTTGTTTGTGAACACGGTAACTCAAAAACGGTTAAAGCTAGAACGGCGAAATCTGGTGTATGGACTTTATTCAAAATTAGTATATTTCAATCAATTTTTGGATAAAGTCCGTAAACGGGAAATTTGTCTGTTAGGGTTCATATGAACACGATAACTCAAAACTCAATAGCTAGATAGATAAAATTTGGTACACAGTTTCAAAAATTAGGAATGTAGGCCCGTATTAAATTTTGGACGAAATCCCTTGAAACGTTGACTGTCGGTCTGTTTCTGTAATCGCATGCTTGTGAACACTATAATTCCCAAACGCAACGACTTATATAAATGAAATTTGGTATGTGGTCTTTTAACCTTAATTGCCCAATTTTCGTTTCAATCGGGTAAAAAAACTCTAGTGCCCCTAAAACTCAATATGCCATTACTTTTCGATAAAAAAAATTATAAATAAAGAATTAAATTTAATTTTGAAAAATTCGCGACTGGATGCTCTACCTGGACTATAGTATCAAAGTTTCAAATTTCAGGTGAATTAAATTTCCGTTTATTATAATATAAGATAATCTCTTGCGTACTAAATAAAGGTTATATGAATAAGCTATTTCTTCCGACATTTAGTGCATTGGTTTTCTAAATGTAATCTTTAGTTTGATTATTATTAATTCTCCCTCTTAAAAAGCATATATAACTAGTTTCAGTACAAAAGGCTTGAAGTATATTGTTTTATTTAAAACATTATTCAAGGGTTAAGAAGGTTATTTATAATCCTTCATGTGTATTAATTATTACTGGCTATTTTGGAATATAGATTATTATGTGACTATCTATATAATAAATGTTTATGTGCATACAAAACGGATTACGCCAGTTAAGCTCCGTTTCTATTTGTGATCTGCTCTAAATTTTTTACTTTTTGCCGAATACTAAATCAAGAAACAATATGAAAAGTTTTATAGTGCCATCAGTGATTAGTAAAATATATATAAATGGCATTGTAGTTAAACCTTAATATTAAGGAAATAATTTTTACATTCGTAGACTAATATGCTGACGTGTAGACTGTAAATAAATTGAAATCAAGAATATAAAAACTGCAACTAATAATATGAAGTAAAGCCAATATTTAAAATACAACTATTAATAAACATCAAATAAATTGAAGTCACAGACATTTAAAGAATATAAATTTCATGCAACTTCAATGATGTTCATATTTTTAGAAACTCACGACATGAAAAATAAGTAATATAGCCTTCAATTTTTTGGCACAACGGTCTGGCATTTGTCTAGTCTAACGGTGTTTATTTTTGTCATGGACAAGGGCAATATGCAGAAAGAGGGCTCTCGAAGACATAAAGTGTAATTTTGTCACAAGACAGGTGTTATCTCCGAAAGCAATAAAACCTAGTTTGAATAGGTTCCGAGCTGAACAGAGCGGATTCTAGCGGTTAGTGCGCCCCTCCAAGGGGGTTGCTGACTGTCCACAGTTCAGAGGGGGGAAGATACTTGATCTGCTGCGCTTTTGGGAAAATCTTCTGTTGGGAGGAAGACACTTTTAAAATAGATAAAGGTTCTGCAGCCGCTCGCTTTTCGAATCGCTTTAGAAAGAAGACCGAACCACTCAGAGGGTTAAAACTATCGACTGAAACTATCGATAGTTCCAGTCGATAGTTTTGAAACTATCGACTGAAAATGCGCCTATCGATAGTATGCCCTAGAGGAAACTATCGATACTATCGATTGTTTCAGTCGATAGTTTCGAAAACTCGATACTATCGACTTGACTTCGATAGTATCTATAGTCTATCGATGTTTAAGGAACACTAGTTACGGATGTGATATGTAAACTTGAATGTTACACTATTCGAAGCTAAAAGTTCTAAGATTGGATTATTAGTAGCGTCCGATACAGCAGAAGAACAATAACAGCAATGGAAGTGAAAAAATGAAATTTACTGATTACCCTTCTCGTAGCCCAAAGAAGCAGGGATAGTTTCTGGAGATGAATACGCGCACTTTTACAACATCAATATTGCAAATGAAACTCTCTTCAGAGATATGAACTCCATAGAAACAACTACTCTTCGCCATATCTGCATGTTTAACAACAAAATAATTATTAATACGAATCAAGGTAGGTAATATTTTTGACTTGTTGATGTAACTAAATAGGAAGTTATGCAGAGAATTCCAATTTTGCGTATGGTAAACGATAGCAGCGCCCTTATTTGTGGCAATTGGAATTAAATAGTTCGATTCCCTCCATATCGAACAAAAACCAACCTAAATGATGCCATCTTGGATATTTGGTGTTGATCAATGAATGTTTTATTGTTGCATATTGAATATTCCGGATATCTTTGATTTTATTTATTAGAGGATTTTGACAAGTACGTTAGGAATAAATTGATGATATCTATAAAATACCTATTATTCAAGACTCTTCGATATGAGAAGGAAATGTTGAATTCTTTTTAAAACTTTAATCAAAAGTGATTTAAAAGAATTACTAAGTTGTAATATTTCAAAAAAATATTGGGTTTTGTGTATGAAATAATGAAATTTTGTTCTATTTTTGTGGAATTTCTGTGCTATTTCAAATTGCTTATAATATGGAATGATAAATCATTAATATTTTTGTTTTCCGGTATTTTGAAAGAATTATTCCCTTGTAATATGAATTAAAAATAAGATATTAATTTATCTTTCGCTATTACTGTAGAAAACTTAACTTATTGCTAATATTATTATTTATTTTAAACTGTTATGATAATTTAATTTATGCATTTTTCGAAAATTTAAAATCAGGACATACTTATAGGATGAAAATTGGGATCGCGTTAACCATATTTTAAAAATTAACAAAAAAAATCATTATAATAGTTATATTGTCTTTCGTTTGGCCCATACATGGTATATATCTAAATACAGCGGAAATTAAAATGAGGTATTGAAAAAACATTTAATTTTACCGAAACGTTCCCATTACCCTTTTTTATTATTTTTTTCCTTTATATACAAGATGATTATAATTAAAGTTCAACTCTCAAAAAGCTGTGAAAACTGAACCACTGTTTAGAATGATCTGAAATATAAGCTTAGTATACTTGAAGAAGGAGGGGGGGGGGTAAAGTATGGCAGAAGGAAATAAATATATCAAAATTTTAGCAATAGATGTCGCTTTATACTTTAAAATATGCAAAATAAGAAACGATGGAACGCAATATAATAGATGAAAATCCGTTCAGACATCAACCAGTACTTTTTCATTCTAAAAAAGTAACTGAAGTGAAAAAGTGACTGTTTGTTATTCAAGTATTATTTATTATAGAACGGAAAAATAAATTAAGGTAAAAATCTTTACTGAATTTTTCTAGTTTGAAAATACGCGCTTTCTCTTGCTGAACTTATTTTTATGTATTGTATTTCTTTAATTCAAATTTTATATTCGCCCTGCCGGGTAGGCAAGATCAAAGGTATTTTTAAGCGTTTCTTCAAAAAGTTTTCTCAAGAGATGAAATTCCCTTCTTCATTTCTCGGTTATGAAAGAATATCTTTACATAACTTGAAAAACTCTGGTAAATTATTGCGGGGAATGATGAAATTGAATATTACGTCATCTACAGAACCAAAGGAAAGAAGTAAATAAAGCGGAAGAAAATAAGAATATGCAAGAAATTTATGTTTGAAAAGCATCAAAGGACAACGGAAAAGGTATCAAGAAAGGAATCAACGGGGTGTTTTTACATCATGTGCAAAACTTTATACAACTATAATCTCGTTCAATCTTTGGTGAACGAAATAGGACAGAACCTGCATTATTCAAATATACAGTCTTCAGAAAAAAAGCTTTTGGTTTTGGGGATAGAAAATTAAAACCAATTTTTCGTTTTTTATACTCCAAATATCTAAACTCGCTCCTTAATCGATTTATAGACATCTGTAACTTTCAGATTAAGAGCATATATTTTATCCTCCTGTGTCAGTAAAAGTGTTTAAAATAGAGACAAGTACATAATCGAAGATTTAATCAAATTACCTTTCATTACATCATTTATTGAGTTTCATTTATGAAGTCGCAAAAAAGTTCAATCATAAAATCAAGTTAAAAAAGGAAAATCAATGAAGAATTTTCATCGTCTTCAGAGGAAAAATGAAATATATTTTTTATTGAAGTTCAGTTCGATGATCTGTCTATTTTTGAAAATTAATGATGTTTTTGTAGATAATTCAACCTTTAAATTTACTATGTACAGAACTCTAAAACGAAAATTGGCAATATAAAATAAATCATCGGGTTTTTTTTGCCTATATAAAATAACCATAATTTTTTAGCTTTATTTATCTTTTTTAGAGAGCTACAATCAAAAATCTGTTTATTTGTATGCTTTCATAATATATTAGGAAAATAAGACGGGAGAAGTTATCAGTCTTCATTTTCTTAACCAGCGAAAGAAAGAAAATAAAATGAAAACAAACTGAGCTATTTTATGGTTACCGAAAATACCAAACAAAGAT
Source organism: Araneus ventricosus (assembly GCA_013235015.1). Lineage (NCBI taxonomy): Eukaryota > Metazoa > Arthropoda > Arachnida > Araneae > Araneidae > Araneus > Araneus ventricosus. The sequence continues at coordinate 2,174 of BGPR01040183.1, read as the reverse complement.
AAAATACAAAGATAATACCAATAAAACATAAATTAGGCAAGAAAGTACATTCTCAGTTTTTTGCATCATAATCGGTATTTCAAAACATCAAGCAGATTCCTACATGATCTTCAAAGGACGAAACAAAACTAGAGCTTTTACATTTATATTTACATTTTCTGGAGAAAACATCTCTTTTTTCAGCTAATGTTTGATAATCTATATATATAATTCTCTTACGTGGCGACAAAAAAAGGTCGAATTTCTTAATCACCGTTTGGCAACAGCTCGCACGTTTGATTTGTTTACATCCGCGGAAAGTCCGAAGACGCTTCGTGTGATCACGTTTATTGAAAACTATTTTTAGTAGTTGGAAATTTGTAAAAATAATGAATTTAAGTCGTGCTGTCGGATATATTATCCGAAATGAACAAAAGCGAACTGAACGGGAGTCCACATAATATGCAACAGAATTATCAAGATGCAATGGCTATGGTACGCAAGTTTGGTAAACCAGATCTCTTTCTGACCTTTACTTGCAACCCATCTTGGTTTGAAGTTTTAAATTGCATGGAGGGAGTACAACGTCCTGAAGACAGACCTGATATTATTATACGTGTATTTAGTATGAAATTAAAAGAACTTTTAGAAGGTATTTGCAAGCATGGAATATTTGGAACTGTTTTGACCTATATTTATGTTATTGAGTTCCAAAAGCGAGATTTGCCTCATGCCCACATTCTTCTAACATTAGATTCAGAAAGCAAAATTCGCACTAAAGATGACATTGACAAGTTTGTGAGTACAGAACTTCCAGATCCTTGCACTGATCTTAGACTCTTCCAAATTGTGACAAAATGCATGGTACATGGCCCATGTGGAACTATAAATATAAATTCTCCATGCATGAGAGATGGACAGTGCTGCAAAAGTTTTCCGAAACAATTCAAGGATGATACAGAGGAAAATGTTAATGATACCCTATTTATCGCAGAAGAGCCACTGAACCTGTCCAGGTAGGGAAATATTCCATCGATAACAGATGGGTTGTCCCCTATAATCCTTGGTTGCTTAAAAGATTTAATGCGCATATTAATGTTGAAGTTTGTGCCTCAGTTAAAAGTGTCAAATACTTATATAAATATGTATACAAAGGACATGATGCAGCCTCGGTCAAAATACAAAAAGAAGGTGCTCTGGATCATGATGAAATTTTAAGTTTTGTTGAAGGTAGGTATGTTAGTGCACCTGAAGCCATGTGGCGTTTAAATGAATTTAATTTGTCGCATAAATCCCACACTGTAGTGCACTTAGCTGTGCATTTACCACAGCAACAGCCGATTGTGTACCAAGACGGTCAAAAAGCCCAAGCAATTGAACGAGCTGCTTTAAGAAAAACAACACTAACATCATGGTTTGAACTAAACAAAAATGATCCTTCAGCTCACAACATTTCTTACTCAGATATTCCACAATATTATGTGTTTGATAAGAGTACCACAAATTGGAAGAAACGACAACGTGGTGGACAAAATGTTATTGGGAGACTGCCAGTGGTTAGTATACTGGATACTGAGAGGTACTATTTGAGGATGCTACTACTGCGCAAGTCTGGGGCCATTAGTTTTGATGATATTTTGACCATAAATGGATTAAGATGCATTACATTTCAACAAGCATGTCAGGAGTATGGACTTCTTCGAGGTGACCAGCAGTGGCATGATGCTTTGAATGAAGCTGCACAATTTCAATCTCCGAGACAGTTGCGCATGCTGTTCGCAATGATTTGTGGCTTTGGAGAAGTGGAAGATGTTCCAGATTTATGGGTGCAGCATCAAGTTTCACTTTGTGAGGACTTTGTGCATCGTTATTCTGAGCAGACTGGACCTCACTATGCACTTGCAGATATTGAGGAACTGCTTACATCCTACAATTTAAGTCTCCAAAAACTGCATCTACCAACTGTAGATTTGCCTGCAAGTGTTTTGGAGAGAGCGAACTTTGATGTTGTGGAAGAGCAGGCTAAAGCTAATAGTTATACTATGCAGTTAAATAGTGAACAGCGGAATGTTGTGGAAATCTTATTAAGTGCAGTGTACAACAACGCTGCAGATACACCCAAGTGTTATTTTTTAGATGGTCCTGCTGGGACAGGAAAAACTTTTGTTTATTCAACTTTGCTTCACACAATACGT
>BGPR01040182.1:0-14048 GCA_013235015.1 Araneus ventricosus | reverse complement strand
AATTTAACAACTAATTTCTTTTGATACATTGTTCTGACATTTTTTCTGACTAAACTCACCTATTCTTTAATACAGAAATTAAAAATAAATCTGGAACATTAAAAAAAAATTATTCGTCTCTTGTAGAGTACCACATTTATAACATATGGATGCATAATTTAATAAGTACAAAGTATTTTTCAAATTATTAAATTTCATTTATTGTTCATCGAGAAAAGATCATAATTTTTTTCTTTCAGATCATGATTTTTTTAAAGCTGCAAGAAATTAATTTTTGTTGTTAAAGTTAATATACCATTTCTTCCAGAATATATTAAAACTTCAACAATAAATTAATTTTTAAATTCACATTCATTATTAATCAAGATACTAAAATTGATAGAATTTAATATCCATAAAGAAAATTCATGTGATTTTTTAAACCTATGCATGTAAGTATTTTTTTTATTAAATTAATATTAAACCATCTCCCCCTTCCAGAATATATTAAGTCTTCAACAAGAAATTATTTTTTTAATATACAAAAATTTATAGAATGTAATTTCCATACAGAAAATTAATTTCTAAAGTTAATTTTTCCAACCTATAAAACAAATGAAATATTTTTATAGAGTTTTGCAACACAATGTTATAATAAATGCAAATAACTCAAAATAAGATCACATATTTTTATTGAACAAGAACAATAAATTACATAACATTTTTAACAAACACTGCGAGTTCACAATTTCTAATGCACAAAAGTGATTTATTATATATAGTATAAAAATATTCAATATAAGGGCGTGAAAAAAAAAAACCATGAGCCGGGCATAATGGAATGACCCTTTACACTTAGGATACTTCTACCAGGAGTTAAAAAACACCCATAAAACTTCGCTCATTCTGTACACCATAGGAAAAATGTTTAATTGTGACTTTTTAATTATATATTATAGGCAGAATTTCCTTGTTTGGGAAAATATATGCAGGCTTAAACATAAAAATATCATAAAAATTACAAATGGGCAAAACATATTTCAACTTCTTTGATTTCACATCTTTCATACAGATCTTAATTCTTCGTGTCTAAGTGATTATTAAAAAAATACTTAACACTATAAACAGATTAAAATACTAACTATAAAAATACATTTCACTATTCAGATTACTAAAACCGTATTCTTTAAAAAAGAAAAAAGTACGATTATCTAAAGTTTAGAATCATTTACGAGTAAACATTCATGAGAGGAAAATTTTTTAAGCAAAATAACCTGAAATATATATCTTATATATAGTATCATTTTCTTCAGTCTCCAGGGTTATAACATAATTTTTTTTAAGAAAGGACCTGAAGTTATTTAGGGTTTATGCACCATCATTTTGACATTTGTAAAAAATAATTGCAGAAAAAGAAAACTATGTGAAAATATAATATGACTGCATAAGGTTATAATGACAACTTAGATACAACAAAGAAATCTAAATTTTATTTCCTCAAATTAAGTAGAGAATTACTGCGTTGTTAAAGCATCTATTCAAACTATGATCAACAGAATCACACAAGGTAATTATAAATAAATATATTGTATATAAATGTCAATATGAATTCTTATTTTAAACTTTTAAGACAAAGTTCTACAATATTCTCAGATCAGAGAGTATCACTTTCTTTTTATTATTCAAAATTTAATGTAAACAGAAACTTTGAAAAGATATATGGAAGAGTAAATATAAGTTGGTTGTGTTGATTTGAGTCATGAAGTGAACTATACTGTGCATAAATACAAATGAATTGTGAAGACATTAGTATGTATTCCCTGAGCAATAATATAGAGAAATCATCATGATGTAGATAAGCTTTATTCCTCTATCCAGTTAATCCTCCAGAAACAGCGAGATGCAAAAATCACAAATTGCCTGAAAGGACAAACAGTCTACTAGAATCCATTTATATAAATAAATTTCAATATAAAAACACTGCTCAATTTACATGCATTAATATGAATGAAATATTCACTTAAGAGGGTATCTAATCAAGAACTAATAATTAGAATTCTAAGTTTTAAACAAAGTAATTAACTTTCTTGTGTCAAGTTGTGATAATTAAAACAGATAAAAAATTTTGATATTTTAAATAAAATACTAGCTAATATGCTTATTCATATAGATAAACTTCCTTTATTATATTTTTACAAAGAGTATAAAAAGTTTAATTTTATCTGGGAAATCTCTACATTAAAAATGAATATTAATAAAAAACAGAAGAATCATCTGAAAATGGAATTGAAATTCGCAGAAATAAGTTGTATATGATTTATTTATAAAATTCTACAAACTTATAGTAGCTAAAAAATTATGTAACATTGTATTATATGTAATAACAAATTATATATATAATGACAAATTAACTTCTTGTGTCAAGTTGTAATAATTAAAAAAATCAACATATATTAATATTCTAAATAAAATTTTAGCTAATATGCTTACTAAGTAAACATCCTTTATTTTATTTATACAAACAAGTATAAAAAGTTTAATTTTCATCAGGAAAATCTTTACATAATTAAATGTTAATAAAAATTAGAAAAATCTAAATAAAATGGAATTTAAATTTGCAGAAATAAGATGCTATATAAAGATACTGGTTTATTTATAATATGCACATACTTATAGTACCAAATTAGTGCAATTTTGTAATGATAAATCAAATACAACATAATAATAATAAAATAATGTAACATTAACCAGACTACAGATTCTTAATCAGCTCTTTCATTTAATTGCATTTCACAACAGACAATTTTTAACTTAAATATCACAAAGAAACTTTTCAAAATCAAAATAATCTAAAATGCTAGAAAAGTCCTTTTAATATCTGCAATATAATCAAAAACATATTATTAGATACATTTTAACTTAGAAAGCTTTGTGTAGGATATAACTAATTATACTTCATACACATCTCAAAATTGCTTTGCTAACTTTGAACACAAATAAAAACAATATTCATAACTGTAAAATTCCATAGAATTACAGCTTGGAAATTATTATAACAGATAACAATTAATATTTTGACAATAATAGTCAAAGTAGAATTGGTATTTTTGAGGTTATTTTTAATCTCAGATCATATTATTCAGCAATAAATCTTTAAAAATACAGAAAATTTTAAGGTATATTGCATACATAACCAGCAGTATTATTCAATATGGATGAGCATTTTAAAAGTCTATGGCAGTTGCATGCAGAAAACAGAACTTCATTATTTTATTTATTAAAGGGAAAATAATGTTACATTTCATTAATGCGGATCATCTTTCATAAAAGTTGAGAAACACGAATTAAACTTACCTGTTCTTTAAGAAAAAAGGTCTTCGCACACAACACAACGTTACAAAACATGGCGCCAGCTTCGGAATTCCATTTGAAAAGGCGGGAATCAAAGTAGCAAGTTTCGTTTAATGGCGAGTGGGGGCGCTGAACAAATTGCGGAGTGAGACCTCTGATTCTTCTCTGTGTGTTGATTCCACTTCCTACAGGACGGAGAGGGCCTAAGGTGAAAAAGAAAGAACAATATGAGGTTTTTTCCTGTCAGTGACAAAAACAAAAGATAAGAGAATTGTTGTCCGGATTATGGCAGGAAAAAACAAATTCCACGAGAGGCTGTCTCTACGAAACGGCCGCTGGGATTGGGGGGCGTAGACTTACTTACTTTACTCAGCTATGACTTTCTGTGTCTAAAGTTGTTCTATGTGACTAAAGTAGCTCTATGTGACTTTGACCTATGGCCTATGCTCTATGACCTTTCTCAGTTAAATGAAACTAAAACCAACTCAACTCAATTAAATCGATGGAAAGGACAGCTCAATTAAATCAACCATTGTTAATAATAATTAAGCACAGTTAATTAATCGATTATTCAACTGTGACTAAAGTAGCTCTATGTGACTATGATCTATGCTTTTATGACCATTCTCTGTTAAATGACTATTAAATGAATTAATTTGAAATGAATTAATTATTGATCTTTCAAAATCCAGTTAATATACCGCTCACAACCATAGAGGAGGAATAGTAGTAGAGAGGGCTTTCAATTGAGGGAACCCACGAAACCGAGTGACACGGTGTACCACGTGACTTTGGAAACATTGCTTCGCGAGGTTGCCGTATTTGGCTATTTATCTTCGTAGTTTGCGCTTTTAGGCAGTAGCGTTTTCAAACAACAATTTCGCAAACACGAATTAACAAATATTAAAAAAAAAAAAACCCCATGTTATATGATCTGTTACTTTTTTTTCTTGGGGAAGCAAATTTAAAAAAAGGGATGTGTGCATCTCGTATTTCATGAATTTCATAAGCATATTATTTTCTTCCAAAGGTACAAATTTGAAATATTCTATCCATAACTCACATCCCCTCTCTTGCTTGAATGAAAAATTTTAAATCAGGACAACAGTGGTTATACATTATTAATTCTAAGTACATAGAAAAAAATAGAACTTAACCCCTCTTTTAGTACTCACTAGATAAAGGCTGATTTGTCTTTCCAATAGCCAATATTTGTCTAATATATTTTTTACTACCTTCCCCTCAATTAATTTTCTTTTGAATGAAAATATTCCTTATAGTTTTATTTGCTTTCAATAAAGTTTAATTTTTAAAAAAATGTATTGTATCAAGATTGATAAAATTGATTGATTTATTTTACAGAGAGAACCACAAAAGTTTTATTAAATCATAATAAATGTAAAATAACTATTTTTGAAGCACAAAACAAGATGTGCAAAACATCATTTTATTATTATTTACCATTATTTTTCAGAAAAAACCACATAATATTTATTAAATAATAATAAATGTTAAATAACAATATTTTTGGAGCATAAAACATACATGTATTAGCATATACGAAACAGTCTATTAAGTTTTAACCATTGCCTTTATTTGACAGACAAGAGTAAGAAAGCATGTAGTACTCTGTGAATACTAATAATTTACTGTCCGCTAAAAATAGTATTTTTCAAATTTAAGCTTCGTACTTTTTTTTCTTGTAGTTTATGAGTGATCATTCTCCCAGTATGATACAATCTGATCTTGAAATACTCAAAAAGGACAGCCTTCATCAAAAACACTTTGTGACTGTCTAAAGGACCATGTTCCAAAGAATGTTTATTCAAGTCCTCAAATATTTCAGTGTTGTTTTCTAAAGCTTCCCCTAAACTGTTTGCAATTAATATGCGCATGATATTATTTTTTGGTAACTTTCCCATGGCTTGGACAGTCCTGAATATTTCCTCCGAAAGTTTGCACATTTTTATAACATTTAGTGATGGACTGTGTAACACCCCTCTATTTTTTCTTGAGGATAATTTATCTTCAAAAGCTTCACCTATTAAAGAAACACTACAATACTGACATTTGATTCCTTTTTTCAATTTTTTTGAAACAAAGCCAGCAATATAGCTGACTACATTTTTATTTATTTATTTAAAGAAAAGCACACTACAGAGAAAACTCCATTTACAGAGTGCTGACAAACACACAAAGAACAAAAGTCACAATGAGTAAATAAAAAAATAAAAAAATATGCCTTAGAAAGCAAAAAGTAGACCACAGAGAATACATAAAATCATAAAACTTATGCAAACGCATATATAATTAAAAACGAAAACACATAATCACAAAACTTTAAGACACACTATGACACCAAAAGCAGTATTTTTTTTTAAAAAATTTAAAGTTCATTTCCAAAAAGCAAGGGTCAAAAAGTCAAAACACGCAAACACCGAGTCTTATAAAAAACACACCAGGAGTTTAAAAGTTTAAAAACGTAAATACACACTTGAGATTTAAAAAAATGCAACACTTAAGATAAAAATAAATCAAACACGGCGCCAAAAAACTGGTCGAATACATAAGAACACGGAAAATCAAATAGCATAAAAATCTAAAATGTTGTAGAAAGGCAAAATAAAACATATCATGTATTTAAAAGATGCAAACATTTCGACTTAAAAGTACCTAGAAACATATTAAAAATGTCAACTTCATCAGAGAACGTGTTAAAAATTTTATAAAACCTATATAACGAGAACCTGTTAATATAATTAAATTTTGAATCTAAATTTGAAAAGGAACTCTGGTTTCTTAAAAATCTGGCGGGCACAGCGAAACCTATTGAGCTCATTATGTCATTACAATCAATTGAACCATTAATAACTTTGTAGAAGAAAAGAACGCAAGAAATATCTCGTCTGGAGGATAAACTAGGCATATTAAAAATATTACGTAGGAGTGAAGAAGATATATCATGCAAGTAAAATCCATTTTTTTTTTGTAAAGTAAATATCTCAAGAAGTTGTTCTGTATTCGCACAATAATTTTTATTTTGTTTCGGTAATTGGGATTCCAGATAATACTGCAGTATTCCAGATTGGAACGAATATGAGCGCAATACAAGACCTTGAGGGTAAGTTCACTGGAAAATTCTCTGGTTCTACGCTTAAGAAATCCAAGCCTGCGATATGCCTTAGAGACCATGGTATCGATATGTTGGGAAAAATCAAGTTTGGAGTCAAAGATGATACCAAGATCAGTGATTGTATTTGAGCGTGATAAAACAAGATTGTTAATTTTGTATACATGAATCAAAGGTTGAGCCTTTCGAGTGTAACTAAGAACACTACATTTTTCAATGTTCAAGTGTAATCTGTTGTCTATGCACCACTTAAAAATACAATCAAGATCTCTTTGTAAAAGAACAGAATCTAAATCGGAACGTATTGAACCAAACAATTTCAAGTCGTCAGCAAATAAAAGGCATCCAGAATACTTAAAAACACAAGTAAGGTCATTAATGAATAAAATAAAAAGGAAAGGTCCAAGATTAGAGCCCTGTGGGACACCGGAAGTACTTGTAAACTCATGGGAAACAGCATTATTAAAATAAACATAGAGTGATCGCTTACATAAGTAAGAAAGAAGCCAATCAATCAGATTTACATGAAAACCAATACCTTGTAACTTTTTTTAAAATAATGCCAAAATCAATAGAATCAAAGGCCTTAGAAAAGTCGGTGTAAATAACATCAAGTTGAGAACCAGATTCAAATGAGGAAATAATTTTATCTGTCAAACAGAATAAATTAGTGGTTGTTGTTGAGCGCTTTGGAATGAACCCGTGTTGAGATGTGGAAATTAGTTTTTTAACTTGGTTGTAAAGCTTTTTATGGATTATACTTTCGAAAATCTTAGAAAAAGGACTTAAAATAGCAATAGGTCGATAATTTTTATAGTTCTGTGCATCGCCCTTTTTAAAAACAGGAATAATTTTTGTTTGCTTCCAGACTCCAGGAAACACTTTTGTTCTTAACGAGAGGTTAAACAGAACAAGAATGGTATAAATCAAAAACTATGAGCATCCTTTAATAATAAAAGAAGGTATATTATCAACACCCACAGTTAGGGAAGATTTCAATTCACTGATAGCCAAAACCACATCATCATAGGTAACATTTTCGATTTTGACAAGATCACCGACGCAGTCGCTTTTGCATTCATCATTTCCATCAAAGTCCATGCTAGGCTTGAAAACAGAACTAAAATAATCAGCAAATGCATTTGCGATATCGCCATCATTATTATAGCGCATGTTATTATAGAATAAACTATCAGGAGAATTAATATTTTTATTTTTAAAATAAGACCAAAACCTCCTAGGATCCGAAACCAGATCATTTTCCATATGCCGAAGGTGCGTGTTGTAATCTTTGGACATTATGCTTAACAGAAGATCGTAGGGATTTAAATTCATCAAATAAATCAGGATTAACACCTTTTAAAGCTAATTTACGGACCGTGGCTTTCCTTTTTATTAATCTCTTGGTTTCCATTGAGTACCAGAAAGGAAATCTCAAAGTAGCATTTTTTTAGAAGGAATAGTACTGTTGAAAACATCGTATAAAGAATTATAAAAGCTAAAAACTGCATCATTTATGTCATTAAAATCAATTAAAAAATTTCAATCAATTTCACGGCCCTTAAAAAAATTATTTTCTGCTGCCCTTTTAAAATCAAGTCTAAAGATATTTACATTCCTCTTATTTAGGTGGGCAGGTACAAGACCCATGGAAACTGACAGATCAGGATGATGTTTGTCTTTACGGACCAAAGGGCTATCGCTGTGCCCGACAGAAATATCATTAAAATCAACATTAGTCAAAATTAAGTCAAGATATTTATTATTACAATTAAGAATATTGTTATATTGACCCAGATTAAAAAGATTCATAAAATTCGACAACTCAGAAACAATAGGGTTATTGTGATCACAAAAATCATCATATATAGGTAAATTAAAATCACCACAAATTAAAATTTTATCAAAAAATTCAAATCCTCGAAACAATCATAACATTTAACATACGAGTCCACATGAGAGGAAGGTGGAAAATACGCAACACATAAAAGCATCTTTTTACTATGATTTAACTTTACCGAAATACAGATAGCTTCGAGATCCAAGCCAGGTACGTCCAATTTACGGGAAGAAAGACATTTTTTGATGGCCACGAGAACACCACCCCCACGTCTACTGGAATTAGATGAGGAACCACTGTCCTTTCGGTAAACAAGATAACGATCGTCGAATAGATGCCAGGAATCAATGTCTTCACAAAGCCATGTTTCAGTAATACAAATAACATCATATTCCACCGAAGCCACAGAACTATAGAACTCAACAGTTTTGGTGCGTAAACCACGAACGTTCTGATAAAGCAAAGAAAGTCATTTCGAATCAGTGTTAGTCGACAAAGCGAAGCAAGAAGAATGGTTGCTGTCGGACCTAGGAATAACTTCTTGGGATGTTTGGTCATTTCTTAATTTACCATAAAACTCTGCAATAAGACAGCCCTCAGGCCAAACCGTTGAATCCAATAACTGTTTAAGGTCGTTTTCATAAACGTCGATGTGGAAAGATGCATATGTTTGATACTTGGTCTTAAGTCTATGGCACTGAAGAAATTTCAAATTTAGTGGAGCTAAAAAGTTGGTAATATCATTTACCGTGGTCTCAGGTCCTAATCGCGATAAAAATATCGCCTTCCTCTTAGGCATTTTGCCTACTATCTTCAGGCCAGAATCTTTCCGAGCACCATTAATTACAACTTTAGGATTTACCCTTTTATCCTTAATTACAGGGCCAAGAACTTTGAATTTATTTTCGGGTATAGCTGAAGAAGCTTGAGCTACAGATGCGTCGTAGAACTCTCAGAATTTAACTCAGTTTCAATAATTTCTTGCTGCAAACTTGGGCGAGGGTCGCCATTCTGAATAGTAAAGTCAGTTGGGCAAATCAGCTTAGAAAAGCTATCAACTTTACTGTAAATATCCTTTCGGAATGATACAAACTCGTTCTTTAACTCTATAAACAAATCCATCATCGAACTTGTTTCATCAGATTCAAAATTCTTTTCCGGTACACGCCGTGGTTTCGCCGTGTGTATTCTCAAAGATGAAATTAATATCCAAAACTATCTATTTAAACTGAATACCTTCAACTCGGTATTCCAGGCAGAATTAGCAGCAATTGAATTCGCAGTCAACTGGGCTGTCAAAGAGAAAGTGAAAGTCAACATACATACTGATAGCCTCTCTTCGATATCTGCCATTAATAGCGCAAATACCAGATCTGAATTCGTTAATAAAGTAAAATCAAACATCTTTAAGGCAAAGAACATGGTCGGCCTTTCCTGGATTAAAGCCCATGTGGGAATTCCTGGAAACGAATTGGCCGACCAACAAGCCAATTTGCCCATAACATCCGGTGAGAAATTTGTCATTCCTGCACCCTACTCCCACCTCAAATGCCTCCTAAAGAATTACATAGTAAAAAAATGGAATGAATATTGGAATAGCTATGATTCAGCTTTGGGAATTAGGGTGAGAGTCTACATTAATCAGGTAAGCCCAAAATTTTTAATCCAGAATAAGTTTTTAATATATTTTCTCAGTGGGCATGGTCCATTCCCATCTTACCTTCATCGCTTAAAATTCTTAGACTCTCTACACTGTATCTGCGGAATGTTGGGTGATGCAGATCATTATATCTTCTCCTGTTCCCTCACCAAAAAGTCCCATCTAATTAAACCCGCAGATGGACACAAAAAAGCGTGGTTAACAATCTCTTAACAAATAGACAGGCTGTCACCAAAATGGAAGGCGCTTTCAGGACCAGCAGGAACATTTGCGATACACTGACCCAGGAGAGAGACCATAACTGACTCCAATGATGTCTTGAGGGTCCGTGTTACTTCTATCTTATCATATTGAAAGACTGTTCTTACTCTTTTTATCTTTTACCAGTTTGCCAGGGACTTTTCACTTGACATCTCCTCTCAGGATTGGTTTTTATTTCACACTTTCTACAGTTCAGCTTTCTGTGCTCCTGACTTCCCGCCTGTTGAGTCTTTCTTTTTTATTTTTATTATTTACATGGTTTAAGCTTTTTAAGAAATACTTTTTATTTTTTATTTAATTTTTCACTGAATGACAGTTCTATAGGTTTATCCCTAGTAGCAAAGTGTCATCGGCCATTGAAAGGCCTTTCATCGAAACCCGATCACACAATGATCGGCCGTGAACGGATTCTTATCGGATAGGGATGAATTCTCATCGGGAATTGCTCCGAAATGTCTCATCGGCCATAGATCAGCCGATCATCGATATCGGATGAGTTTTGCTAGCCGATACGATAGAAAACCGAGCAGTGCGGTTTCATGGCGATGAATTTCCGATAACTTTCAGATGAATATACAAACAGATTTGGATGTGTGTACGATGAAAAATTGGTTGTTCAAATAAATGGTTGGATGTTTTTTTTAATAAAAAAGATAGCCAATAGATTTTAGGTTGGAAAGATTTTGGCAATAAGCACATGGATATCAAAAAATACCCAATTAAGGTAAATGCTCCAATAGTGGGCCACTTAAGGGTATTTCCTCAATTATTATCTAAACTTTTGAGAAGTTTCGCTAATCTATATTTTTTTATGGTTGTTCAAACTTTTATCTAAAATAATAATCACCTGAAATATCAAAATAATCGTAATATAATTTTTAAAAAATTAAAAACTTAGATCACTCCTATGCACCAGAAGTGGGCATAGCAAACTTTTGATGTACCAGTAGTGGGCATACCAAAAGTGGGCCACCCAGATTTGTCAATTATGCCAAATAAAAAAGAATAAAATTATTATATATAGTAATAATAACAATACATTATACACTATAAAAATGGCTTGATATAGGTGAAATCTTTTATTTATAGATTCTAGTCACATGAGATTTACATTTTTTCTCTAACAGCCAATTTTTTATTAAAAGTTTATTCTAATTATCGATCTTTCATTTTAAGTTCTGTTTGGGGCATTATGGATATTAAATCGTGATATTTTATGTTGAATAAATCTTTTTTTTCTTTTATCATCTTGCCTCTGCGGCCAGAAAAGAGCCCTTTTAAATTGTGATGGAATATTTTTCAATGGTCAAGCAATACGATAGTTATTATTGTCTGCCTCGTTACAGCGCCCAACTAATTCTTGAATATCAGTCTTTTCCTCAACAGTACTATAAAATATTTATTATTTAAGTAATTGGTTAGAATGTTCCATTAGTGTACCAAAAGTGGGCCCAGTACTGGTTCTGATAAAAATAAAGCAAATCTAATTAAATAAAGACTTTACAAGATATAACCTTCTTATTAAACATCACAAAACAGTCTATTCGAGAGAAAGCATGTGCTCCAGTACTGGCTCCCCCTAGGCCCACTACTGGAGCATTTAGTAAAACATTGATCAAAAAGTGGGCCACCCTTCACTATCCATAAATTATCAATATTATTTAATTTAAAGATAGTTTATAATACATTCATTATATAATCAAATAATATCAATAACAATTCATTCTAAAAACAAACAGAATGTATGCTAAAAAATAGTTGAAGAATTGCCTCTTAAGGAAATCACTAAGAATAAACTAAAAATGCTTCTCTCAGAGACCAACCTCAGCAACAAACTTTCTAGCTCCAAACTAAACAGGAAATAAAGGCTGTGCCTTTGGTATTTAGTTGATAAGTGTTTCAGCCTACCAGAGGCAGATCTCTTATTTCATTGCAATGTTGGAATTTCTTGTTTTACAACTCAAAAATTCAAGTGACCCACTACTGGAGCACTTACATTATTAATATTTTATGAGATGCCAAAGAACCAGTGGCGGTGTTAACAACTTGGGCCCCTCCTTAAAAAATAATGCATGATGCGTTTGCATAGTTCACTTTTCCAGCTATTTAACAAATTATAATTATATTAGAGAAGTTGTGTTACTTTAAATTCAAAGTTAGTGTGACAAAACTTTCCAAAATTATACAGCTGATTTATTTGACATGTTTATTATGAACTCTCCATTGATGATTCACAAAATATAATTAAAAGTTGATTGTTCGTTACATTTTCGGAAAGAAAAACATTTTTGTTATAGTTAATAAAATTATTAAAATAAAGTTTCTGTGATGCAGACAATTTTTAATGACTCTTCAATCAAAATTGTCCGAATTTTCTTTCACTTAGATGGAGTATTGGGCATATATATATATTTTTTGGTTTAACGTGTTACAGTTATAAGCTGCAAAGCTCCATGAACAATAAATTTTAAAATTTGATAAGCTTTTTTAACTCCCGATAAAAATTGTAAATAATCTATAATATTATGGTTGACACAATTGCTTTTAAATCTTTTTTGCTAGTAAAAAATGTTAATTTTCAGTAAAGTAAAAACAAACAAAAAGTAAACTTTAGTTTTATTTTATACATTTACATATGATCATTTCACACTTTTATTTATGTTTTTTCAGTAACTTCTTGGACTTCCACTTCTGTTGCTGCCGAAAAGATTATTTCTCACGGCACCTAATGAAAAAAGAAATCAATGTACCATTATTAATTTACATCAATTATATATAAATCATACATTGATTTGAAGAGATAAATCACTCAACAAATTTATAAATTCGAGGCAAGTTTCTGAATGAAAGTTCTTTGGAACCAATGAAACGCTCAAAAGATAATTAACCAAATTATTTTGAAATGTGGAGATCTGGTCTCTGGCTTCATAAGTTTCTTAAGAGGGGAAGGGGGGAGGAATTAGCTTTTCCTTCCCAGGAGGTTCCAAAAGGAATCATCGAACCAAACATGAAAATTAAAAATAATAACACAAAATTCAAAATCCTATCTCTTTATATCAAGTTCCAAACCCTTAAAATTTAAAGTAATTTTTTTTTCTGTATTCTATTGAAATGTCCCTGCCTTTACCCATAAAAACATAGAACATGAATGAAATACTTGTAATAAGCTAGAAAATATTTGAGACTGGGTTATTTTAGACAAAGTGCTTCATAGTTTATCTATAAAGTATATAAAACTTTCTTTTTAGTTTATGAAAATTATAAATAAACTATCATACAATAGTGACAGATTATTTTCACTTACTGTTTCTATTGAAAGTTAGAATTATTTTCAAAACAAATTCATTTGTTCACATTAAATCCCTCGGTTTGGACTGTCATTTCAACTGTTCATTAATATGTTCCTTTTTCTGATAGAAAAATGAAATGTTGAAGATAAAAGATTTTGCTCAAAAGTTCAATATCAAATCCACTATCAAACTCCAAAGATTTGTAAGGTATGCCCATCATCAAAAGCCAAAATTTTTGATGGATAACAAGCAATAACACTTTATTATAATACAGAACATTCTCCAGCAATATCATCTCATATTTTCTAAAGTATCACATATTAGCCACACACACACACAAAATCAACTTGTTTATGAGATTGAATTGAACATACCAAATTCACACTCTTAGTTGCCTTCAAACGACAAATTAGTTGAGAGATGCTGGCTGAGTGTCCTCCAATACCGCTTAAAAAATCACTCTGAAAGAAAGAAAATTGATTAAATGCACGATTTGATACTGTTCTTTAATTTAAAATTTTGATGATTCCATAAGAT
>BGPR01040181.1:0-14048 GCA_013235015.1 Araneus ventricosus | reverse complement strand
TGTATGGAAGAGAAATTTTTTCTTAGAAATTACGAAAGGACATTAGAGGAAAGTAAGGAATTTTTTTGGCTAAAAAATGTTTCCTGCTATTTTTTGCCACCATGCAAAAGGGAAATACTGAAATTTTTTGGAGCATGCCAGTTCATTATTATATTTGTATTCAATAATCAAAAAATAAGACAATTAAGAATTTAAAGTAATTCCTTTTTAGCTTCTGCAATAAAAAATCTAGATACAACCCTGAAAAGGAGAACATAGGACACAATGATATCACTCTTGTATCTTATAGGAATCGAGTTCGAGCACTAGTTCGATAATTTCTGACATTTAACTGTTCATGATGAGTGCTTTTTCCTTTCGTGTAGTTCAATAAAATTAAATGAGATTCTCTAAAATATTCTACGCATATTTTGAACTTAAACTGTTTCTTTATGATCTGTAAAATTTCTAAAAAAGTCAAAAAGTGTGAAAATAATTACAATATTAAATAATTAAAAACAATTTTTTTTATAGAAGGTAGTTTGAAATTCTGATGTTGAAAATTTACTGAACTTTTTCCCAAATTCACAAAAAATATATTAAGTACATGCTTCTAAAATCCTAGAAATTATAAGAGTTTTAAATATTCATCACTTTTATAAATATATCTGAAATTAAATTGCTCTGCTTATAATTAGTTTTAGTCCATTATTCTCCGTTTTTTTTATTTCAATGAAATACAAGAGGAAAGTTCTAAGTAAAGCACTTTAAAAAACCGTAAAATGCAATTTCAATTTTGTGAGACGTGAAAAAACTAGTAATCAGTTGTTTTCACTGAAAAATCGTTCAAGTGATCAAGACTCTTAAACTGCTAAAAGGTATTAATCAATTATTTAAACTATTTAAATATTGTTTTAACATATTATATAAGTAATAATGATGCAAGACTAAAAAAATCAATATGAACCTCTAAAACAAAAAGTAATTAGAGTAGAATCTAAAGGGGGAAAAGTAATTTTAACAATGGAAGCATTTCTTTCATTAACGGAAACAAAAACTGGAAGTAGTTTCACTAACTTTCCAACCTTTCCCACAATACATCGGAGGATTCTTAAGTGCCCATTCCGTTGCGAAAAAATGCCAAATAATTACCGTAGTCATCTGAATGAATGCTGACGCGTAAATGTTTAATTGCGCTTTCAGAAGCAGAACGTATCTCGCTCTTAGGGATAATAACTACGGAATGAGAGAAAAACGGAGATAAATCATTTAAAGGTATTTTCGAATCCGAAATTTTCCTTTCTAGAAAAGTATTCGGAATGCAAACGATAATTGTTGCTTTGTGTCTATTGTTCTAACTAATGGACACCCTTCGTCAAGCATTCATTATGCATGAAAACAAAAAGGGGTATTTTTACCACCGCATTGAAAAACGGTTATTCACCTTTGAAACACTTTATAGGAGTAATTTTAGTTATCTATGAGGAGAAAACATTTATTGTCTTTTGAAATACGAATGCTACCGAATTCCTCATCATTCTTTCAGTTTTTTCCAGAAAATTTGCATGCATTTTTAGTTAGTTTATCTTATATATCATTTACATCTTCCTTGAACTTCTATGCTCAGTAAAATAATTATAAATTTGCTGAGGAATTAGATTTGACATGGAATGCCGCAACCAAAAAATTTTCCATTTTATCAGTCAGAGAGTTGTATTCAAAGGTAACTAAATTTGGTCTAACAATTTGGAAATATAGATTTTTATTTCATTAGATAGAATGCATTTTCTTCAGGCTAAATGTATTTAAAAAAATTTACCACACCAACAATTGAGGTTTTGAACGTTTCTCAAAGCCAGAATTATAAACATTATTAATGTTTCTATTTTCTAATTTTTATAAAAATTTCGATCATTTACAGCTGTTTTAAACATGATATCTGCAAAAGATTTTTTTTAAATTTTCTTCTTATGCTTATTAGGTTATAAAGGAAATAAGTGTTAGAGTATCATCGCAAATATATTAAGAACATATCAATGATCAAACATGGAATTTTAAACAATTTCTTGAAATTTCGAATAGATTGAATTTTCTTCGGTCGTAAACAATAGCAGAACATTTTTGAGAGCCCTTTAATTCTTAGACAAGGTTAATCTGAGAAATTTACATAAAGCAGAATGTAAGCTTTGATAATAGTTTTTCATATATTATTCAAATTCGTTCGATTATATAATCATTAAAGGCTGTTGCTGTATTTTTTTAAAGCTCCTTTCGAAAGAGCAACCATTTATAGCCTGCCACAGAAATTATCTGTCAGTGCCTGGTAATTAGACATCTTAAGTTATTTATGGATATTTCGCTCATGAGAAAAATGTTGGACTTCATTATACAAGCACCTATAATCTCTAGTAATAATAAAGGAGAATGTGTGTGTGTCCGTGTGTTGACACTCTACAGGGCAGACCGCTGGACCTAGAGCTACGAAATTTGGCAAAAACATAATTTGGACGGTGGGAATGTGCACTCCGGAGCCAATTTTTAAAATTTTGATTAAAATTTTAATTAATTAAATATTGAACGAAATTTTGGTGTTTTTCTTAGCAACTTCCGAAATTATTGCAGCACTAACATCATTTGTACACCATTTAAAAATTGAAAAAATTATCTTTTCAATGATATCAATCAAGTTGCTGTACGAATTTTTCTCTAATTTTATTAAATTTTTAACTATATTTTTGGCATTATTTAAAAAATACTTTTCCTTCCTGCAATGCATTTCAAACCGTTTTCATTCTTTAAACAAATATTTAATTGCATGTTTCTCTTCCATTGTTGAAAGCTTAGGCGATATCCTTATACAATTTACTTTCATACTTTTTTTCATCAAAATTTTTGTGGAATCTGCAAACTAAGGTCTTTGAGATACAAGTATATTAAGAAATATAGCCAGTAAGCTGAATAATTGCTTTTGCTATAAATGTTATGCCCATTTTCTGCCATTTTGTTCGGCCCATTTTGTTGAAATCAAATACATATTTTGCAAGAAGGAATAAGAAAGTGAAATTAACGCCGAAAACGGACAGTTAGATGTTACATGAGATGGACAGTTACTTGACTCCATTAGGGCCCTTTATATGGACAATGAACAGAACAGGGGCAAGGCTACTAAAAGAACGCTGATTCAATGTTTAGCACAATTTCAACTTTTAAATCACTTTGTTAAGAACCTTGAATATCAAATTATGCATAAGATATACAATTGTAATTAAATTCCCAGCGAACAAGCTGGTCGTCGTAGGCGGTTAATTAAGTCATAAAACTGACAATCAAAGATATACATACTAAGATAAGAAGCTTGATAACTTGAAAAGCATTTAAGATAGAAATATATTATTTTGTTTTCGTGCTTTTTTATTTCAGTTTTATTGTTTTCACTCATTGTCAGTAAGCATAAATAGTTTGGTGTAACCTTATTAAGCAATGTCTAGTATATTTGTATTATATATTAACAAAGCGAATGTAACAGAAGATCTTTTTCTATACGTAATTCCATAGTATTACGTATTGCATTATTTTTTTTATTAATGTTACAGACAAGTACTTTATTTATTGGAATTTTATATTAGTATCCTTTCTTTTTCCTTTCATAAGTTTTGTATACTCGGGAATAATATGAATTTATGTGATAAATCCTTTTATTAAGCGTAATAATGTAATCTTTCTTATTCGTGATTTTTCGATATCCCTCTTTCTTAGCAATTTTGTTTAAACATAGCACCGGCTAATAAACAGAATACTTTCTCATACTGTTGTGCAAGTAACCATTACAGTTTTTGAAGCGAGTATGTGTGGATGGCTAATAGGCAGCATGAGTCTTCGCAAAGTTTTCAATTCTCAAACTCAGCTTTTTTCCTTGTTCAAATTTGTTGACAGTGTCCAAAGTACAATCAGTTCCCAGATAGCACGTAAGTTTGCTGCAAGCTTGATTTTGACTTGATATTGCCTTGTCATGGCAAACTCGACGCGTCAAGCTTGAAGCGAACTTGTGGCAAACAAACAATGCAGAATCGCCACCCTCGCTTGCAACGCCCTTGCAATGCAAGCTTGCTGTAAGTTTCCGATCCGATAAGTAAACATCCGATTTTTAATAGCATCTCCTCGACCGTCCTTATTTTTACTAATTCAATAAATCAATGATAATTTATGAAAAACTAACTTTTTTATAAAAAAAATTTTGAAACATTTTCCATCTTTTTACTAAATATAGAACTCGAACTTCAAAGAAAACTATATCGCCTTTTTCTTAACGTTGAAATTTGAACGTTCATAAACAAAATTAAACCTAAAAAGCAGTCAATGTTTATTCAAATAAATAATAACTTACATTTTGTCCCATTTTAAAAGTAATTACTTTTGAACCCTAATTTCATAATTTATTCTACGTGCAAAACGTAGTTATTAGCGAAAATCGCCCTGTCTTTGACTTTAAATCATATTCTCAACTCAAAAAATTAATGAAATCAAGAAAAGAGTTTAAAATAAATCTTATACGAATGGAATCGAACGACGCATTAGCAAATTCTACCTTCTCCTCTCGGAGTTTATCTGGCCGAAAGGTTAGAGCGCCAGCTTCCAAAGCGCTAGGTCGCGAGTTCTACTCCGAGGTTCTGTTGGTTTTTTTTCGCTATGTTTGTCATGACAAACTTGCTGCCAGTTCGTCGCGTGGTGACTTCGAAGCTTGCGTTAACTTGCTCCAAGCTTGCTTCACACTTGCAGTCTTGTCGTGTCAACCTTTCTGCAAGCTTACAGATTTGCAGTGGAAGCTTGCTGGAAGTTTGATGCAAACTAAAATTGTCATCTGGGTTTGCAGGGCAGGACTATCCACAGATAAGTTTCCTATAATTTGCCCCTTCCATTAAATACAGCATGGGTTTTAGCAGTAGCATATATTCTTCTGCTTTCGAAGGGATGCAACGGAATAAATAGAATTTCACTCCCTCTATGCATCTCGTGTGGTATCTCCATTTACTCAGCAGATAGCTTTAAGTCTCTCTTCCTTTTACAGTAACCAGATAGCATGCACAGTTGCAGGAAGTTTGATTTTTTCTTCACATTATCTCGTCATGGCAAACTTGATGTGGCAAATTTGCAGCAAACCTACTGCAAAGAAAGATAGCCTAACCAACGACCCTCTTCGAAAAAAATTGCAGTGAATTTGACACGGCAAACTTGACACAATGACGAAGCGTAAATTCCTTTTTTCCCTTTTCTGCCGGAGTCTAAGCCTATCCCGCCTAGGGACCATCTGACTGTCGGTTCGAATCGTGCTCTCCTCTGCAACCACACGGATCATTAAAGTAAGTTCCTTTAAAAATAACTCAGTGTGCGGTCAGAAGGGGGAAGGCAACCCACTGTCTTGTTACGCGATAATAAAAGAGGGTAATACCTCAGTAGATAAGGATAAGGATTTGAGGAAGGGGGAATATACCCCTGACGGAAAGAGTGGGAAAAGGGTCACCCCTCCTTAGGAAGGCAACTCCACCGTCCTATTCTGCGTTAATAAAAAAGGATGACCACTCAGTAGATAAGGCTTTGAAGAAGAAGGGAATGTACCCATGACTTGAAGCTATTTTTTTCTACTAGTTTGAAATGAGCCTGACATAGCAAGTTCACTGTAAGCTTGTCGCATGGTTACTTCAACGCTTGCGATAACTTGTTTCAAACTTGTTATGAACTTGCGGTCTTGCAGTGTCAAGCTTTCTGCAGACTTTCAGAGCAAGATTGCTGCAAACTGAAATTGCTACCTGGGTAATGGTTAGTGGGCTTCGGGACTGGACAGTCACAAGTTTGAGACCCGTTTTTTGTCTGGTGCAAGTTAAATCTGTCGAAGGTCAATCATCTTACTGCTGGTGAAAGTTTGAAGACGGTTGGCTGGCAAATGTGTCCAACTCATTTCCGACCATGGTTCAAATTTAGGAGGTCTGTAATAAAATAGTCTTCCTGTAGCTTTAAAATTAAAAGTGAATGTAATTAAAATTAAGTGGAAGTAATAGTTATATTTAGTGCTAGTGAGGGGAAAAATAGATAAGGAAGCCACAGAAGGGCAAAAGAAATAATGTCGTAAAGTGGTGAGATATCACTTTGTTGCAAGATGGAGTTTCAATTCTCTGTTCAGGTCATCATCAGGTTGAAATTTTTGATGCTTTCTTTTTTTTATATTCACCACTGGTATGGAAAGAAAATTATGCCAAATATGAAAAATATGAAGGATTAAAAATAATAATATTTGTAAAGATAATTCTTAAAAATTGGTAATATGTGAACGGTAATAGGCAGAAAATGATAAAGAGAAAATTTATAATAGATTTCATAATACTCTCAAACTATCAGCAGATAATAAGTACATACTGACAGAATTTTATTCTGAAAATAAACAGTTTGATCATTATTAAATATTTGCCGGTCTAGTAAGTGAGTTTCCTTCGGATATCGTTCAGAATTCTGCCTGAAATATCACTTATGATTGAATATAACATAAACTAATCCTTACTTATACTAGTAAACTGTTACTTATACTAGTTGAGAGGTGGCTTTTTAAAAGAGCATAACACTCCGGCGGAAAAGAAAGTGTATATTCTTTCCGAAAATGTTTCGCTCAATAATTCAAGATTCGCGATGTGTCCACTTTGACAGAAAGGATCCGAAAGCTATAAAGAAAAATGCGTAGAAGGGCAAAAGGCCTCTAAAAGGTAAGCGGCATATTTCGCGATTATTTTTCCGTCTGTGTTAAGACCAGGATTACTGGGCTACGGATAATTTATTTTTATGCGTTTGAAGACGCATTAGCAGACGTAATCCTCTTTACCACATCAAGTGTTTATCCCGCTGGAGAGATTTAGAAGTCTAAATGGAAATATTTGAAGGAAAAACTAATTATTTCCCTTCTGAATGCATTGCGTTCCTCGGAAATTAATTCAGTGCGTTTCTATGTTTCAAAGAATAGTCGACACGCCGTGTCTATTTGAAAAAAAATTATCAAAAGACTGCAAAAGTTTATTCTTAGTTCCATGCCAATGAAGATTTGTAAACTATGGGGTTGGCGAACGAAGCAAGGAGGTAGAGGATGCTTTAATTATTCGAAGTAAAAATAATAAATTAATTTCATTAAACACTTTTTTTTACTTTCCAGTTTACAAAGCGAAAGAATTGAAATTGACAAAATATATGGACTCCAGAATTTGACGAATCTGCATGTTTTAGACCACCTTTGGTTCATAAATAAATTTCTGAAATTATACATGTGTGTCCGTAAACATTATAACTCATTAACGGAAACAGGTTAAAGATTGTAGGGAAAGTCAGGGCAATATTACGTGGCTTATTTTAAGGTCATACCACTAAGTAGTGCCTCGTAATTGATACTACTTACCCTCTAAGTTGCTGCGCACTAAAAAATCACTTAGAGAAGCCAATGACGCCATTTTGTTGTTTGTTATATGGTGTTCGTGTTTCTCGATGGCGTGTTGTAATTTTCAAGACCTTCAACATAGGATCTAGGGGACTAACACCTAAAATATTTGTTTATTCCTTGCTATGCATGACAACCTTAAAAATACCATTTTCAAAATCAATATTTATTTTTATATAGTTCTCGTTAACTTCACCAAAAAAGAAAGACTTCTAACTTGCCGATGAGTTAGCGATATTGTCATCTTGCCGCAAGTGCTTTTTACTGTTTTCTTTTTAAAGAATATATGATTTTTTTACTTATCTTGTATAATTTTCTTCAGCTACGTGATCAACTATTTGTTCCATCACATGTTGCAAGGTGTGAGACCTACAGAAAATATTTTAATAAGCTTACCTATGAATGAGATGTCAGTTCAGAAAGGCACACAAAAGTTGGAAGAAGAACGTTTAATGCAGCAAATACAACAAGATAGGGTGCAAAAAAAGAGTTACTACAAAGACACTGAAGTTTGATTCCTTTAAAAAGCTGAAATTTCTGACACTCCTGACGTCAGTTCAGACTTCCAAAGAAAATATAATACAGAGCCCTGCGTGTGATGAAATCTACATTGACCCTAAATCAGAAGATTAAATAGAGTATTGCAAATGCCAACATGGTGGCCCGAGGGCAACTCGGACTCTGAATGAGCGAAATCTGTGTCTAATTTTTGTAAATGAAAAATACTGTTTTTACTTATATAAATCTACTATGAGCTCAAATTTTAATTACAATTATCCTTTCATTACATACTAATCATGGAAAAATTAGTTAAAAACCTTTAATTAATAAGTATTCTGTCCTAAATTTTCTAAAAATAAAAATGTATTGAAATGTTATCATAATTTTCATCGTGCCCCGTGGCCAAAGTCATCTTGCAAAGATACCGGAGAAAGTCTGCACTTTTTCTTTGCTTATTTAAAATGGATTAATAACTTTGATGATAATAAAATAAAAAATTCTCAATTTAAGTACAACACAGCTAAGGATGAATCTAATAATATATGCAAAAATAATTTACCTCAAGAACTGAATTTATTAAAAATGATTAAATGTTAACATCGCCATCTTGCCATGACATCTTCTATTTTGGTAGGTGTAATTTCTGTGAAACTTTATACGAAATCCGGCAAAAATAAACCTGTCTTTCTATCCGTTCTCGTGAATATGAGCACAAAAACTCAATGAGATAAATGTATGGTGTCGGTGTTTCAGGAATTCAATCTCAAACTATCAAAATTTGAATGTACCCTGACAAGAGACTTAAATTTGTTATTTTGCCTTTCCTTTTAAACTAATTATGAACATTAGGACTTAAGTTAGGCTTATTTATGAATAAGTAAAAATTTTGAAAAGTAAATTTCTGCACAGTTGACATATGTTTTTTTCATTAAGTTGTAATTTAGTGTTGTGCTGTGTTTTATTCAATTCCTACTATTAGTTCACACTCTCCCTATATATATATATATATATATATATATATATCTTGTTGAAATTTTGCAATCGATTTTAAACTAACTTCCCTATGAGCTGGAGACTTGAAACTTTAAACATAGCTCAAAACTAGATGACAATGCAATATTAATTCGCTTTTTTGTCTGTATGTTTGTCCGTTTATCTGTCATTTCATATTTTGCATGACGCATGCGCAGTACATTTTTCATTAAATCTCGAAAACTATTAACATTACAGACTTTGTTCTTGGGTATACCCAATGGATCATCGAAGCACCCCCATATTTTAGCCATATCTTTGCGCATGCGCAGTACGTTTTTATTATATCTCGAAGACTACCACTCAAGTTCAAATACATTTAATAATTTCATACATAGTAGGAATTGACTTTAAAATTTTTTTTATATTATTTGTTTATCATGATGGCTACTTTTGAACGGGTTATTTTTTCCTTTGTGCAATGTATAGAAGTGATTTGGCATGATTTTTTTCCTCAAAGAGTAAGATATTTTTTTATGTATTTTGACGTCATTTGCATTGTCAGAAGCTCTTGTGCGCAGACATTTTTTTGTAGCAATGGAGTCTATTTTGGGGAAATATTTGGGAAGTCTTAACCTCTCCCAAGAAATTATGTAAGCGTCTAATATGGGATCTTCAACTCTTGACCAATTGGCGAGGTATCTTTTGATGCTAACCGCTGGCTAAAAAGAACGGGCATTGAGGGTTGGCTCAATAGTAGTAAACTCAGGCTTGCAACACCACATTCCTTCCCCTCCGACGAACCAATCAGTGACCTGCCATGGCTCCTCCACACTAACCATCTCCTGCTGCCTTGAAGCTTCACCATTTGCCAGCTAGTCTCACCCCTCCACCTAACCCAGCTACAACCCAGATAGCAATTTTAGTTTGTAGCAAGCTTGCAACAAATTTGACGACTAGAGTGCAAGCTTGCAACAAGTTTGACATGACTAGAGTGCAAGCTTGCAACAAGTTAACACAAACTTCGAAGTCACCATCGGACGAACTTGCAGCAAACTTACCGCATCAAACTCATTGCAAATTATAACGAAAAACAGAGTAGGGACACAACCCGGATTAGAACTCGCAACCTGCCGGTTCCGAAGCTGACGCGCTAATAACTCGGCCAGTTAAACTCTGAGAGGAGAAGATAGATTTCGGAAATACGTCGTTCGATTCGATTCGTATACTATTTATTTTAAACTGTTTTCTTGATTTCATTAATTTTTTGAGTTGCTAATATGATTTGAAGTCAAAGAGAGAGAGAGAGATTTTCGCTAATAACTACGTTTTGCTGGTAGAATAAATTATGAAATTAGAGTTCAAAAGTAATTACTTTAAAATGGGACAAAATGTATAAGTTTATTTTTCAACAAACATTGACTGTTTTTCGGTTTAATTTTGTTTATAAACGTTAAAATTTAAACATTCAGAAAAAGGCGATATATTTTTCTTTAAAGTGCGAGTGCTATATTTAGTAAAAAGATGGAAAATGTTTCAAAATTTTTTTTATACAAAAGTTAATTTTTTTTACAAATTATCATTGATTTATTCAATTAATAAAAAGAAGGACGGTCTAGGAGATGCTATTAAAAATTGGATGTTTTTAAGACATAGACAAAGATAATTATCTATTTGTGCTATCTTTGCATCTAGCTTGTTTTGCAAACTTACAGCAAGCTTGCATTGCAAGGAGGTTGCGCTATTTGTCATGGCGAACTTGTGGCAAACGCGTTTTGCAAGCGAGGATGGCGCTAGTTGTCACGGCGTACTTGCCACAAGTTCGCTTCAAGCTTGACGCGTCAAATTTGCCATGACAAGGTAATATCAAGTCAAAATCAAACTTGCTGGAAACCTACGTGCTATCTGGGGAACTCTCTCCAAGCCTCCTAACGTCGTTAGAAGCTCTGCTAACATCCAGATTACTACGTGGACTATGTAGAACTTTTACTCCTCACGGCAATATATTGACCGCAAAGCCTTCACCTATGTTGTCATGAATGGAGGTAGAGCCCTGCGGGGGCGGGTACTCAGTAAACATGTTGTTTTTTCCGGGTTCAACCTCATTTTAAGCTTTCGACTTCCCTGACTGGTTGGACGAATGCCGTTGAATGAACATCACGCTTTGCCATTTTTTTTCTCCTCACCAATCCAACATTGCATGACGCGGTGAGATTGGGCGCCATTGTTACATGCGGGAACTCCGAGTGATGCTGAAAGATGATTTTCCCAACTGCTAATATTGTAAGCTAAAAAGCTTGACAGATAATAAATTCAGTCTTAAATGGTGGATTTCGCTTCGGTATTTGAATAATTGCAGCCGTGGCTGAACTTACACGAGTCTTCGACCCCTGAATCGCCATGTTGCTGTTCCTCTATGTGGATGGTAAAAATTAGCAGAGATTCCTTTTACTTTGTGCTAATGTGTTCCGGCAGCGCAGGAAAACTCTCTTGCGAAGCTGATATCCACCTTGATCGCTGAAATTGTGAATGCATCCGAGAGGAACAGTGACGAACTTTCCTATCTGTAGTCAAGAACCACGAAAACTACTTTACCCTGCGTCATTAGAAGAAAAACAGATTCTTGTCCGCTCACTGAGAGGACAGAGATTCTAATCTAGATGAGCAACATTTTTATTTTCTTTATGATTTAGGATAGGAACAGTAACGAACTTTCATATCTGCAGAACCATGGTTGCTACTATATCCTGCTACAGTAGAAGGAAAGCAGTTTCTCGTCTGCTCACTGAGATGCCTGAGATTCCAATCTAGATTAATAACATTTTTATTTTCTTTGTGATTTAAATCTAGGTATTCTGTAAATGTGGAGTTGATTTGTGGATTAATGTGTTGCAGAAAATGATAAATTAAGAAAAATATTTTCTATTTTTCCATGATTCTCAATGTGAAATATTGTTTTCTTTATTACCTACGAAATATGTACGAGTTACTGTATTTGGTCGAAATGAGATTGAGAAATCAAGCAAAGTGCAAAATGTGCAGTAAAATCCTGTTATATTGACGTGCATATAACTAACCAATAGATTACTCCTGGTAAATATTATGAATGTTAGTAGTGTATTTCCATTTGATCATTCTAGCTTAGAATTTAATAAACTTGCATTATTTCATTTCTTACCATGCGTTTGTGTACTTCATTTCGGTTTGCTATTGCTTCTGTACTGGATTTCACTCGGACGTGTCAAGTCCAGTCCAGAAAAAATTACTTGAATTTGAGTAAAATTCAATTTTAATCATTGATCGTATAGAAGTTTGAATGTGAATTAATGTTAAATTCTGCCATTGAACTGTAGTTATATTTAAGTAACACGGAAAATGCATGAAATCTTTTCTTACTTTTGGCACCAGCATTGTAGATTGACATTAAATTTTGAACAAATCCGTCAAAGAATAGTCTGTCTATTCTTGTGTGTATGAACGTCACAACTCAAAAGAGATAGAGTTTTGAATTTTCACAGTGGCGAGTAAGGGAGGAGAGGGGGAAGCTGCCCCCTACTTTTTCCGGGAAAAATTAATTTTTTATTTCTTTTCAGGAGTCTAAAACTGGAAATCATAAAAAAGAAATAGTCTTCGAGAAAGCTAACCAATTTTGTAACTCAATTTTTAAATTTTTTTAACTACACCCTATACTCCTGGGTACTTTTGAATGTCAGTAAATTTTTCCCCCCCACTTTAAATTTTTTGACCCCTCGCCGCCATTGAATTTTCATATGCCATCTTCACACTACAGTTGATGATCTGGGTAATATCTGGTTGAAGGGACAAGGTACTGTTCCGAAATGCATTCTCAATTTCTTCAATGAAACTAAGCACAAAGAACGCCCTACTGTGGAGGTATGGAAAAAAGAAAAAGTGGAGGGGAGAGAACTCCCACTAGTTAAACAATTAAGCGAAAAATGATTATTACAATAAGCAAATTCCTAAAAGTAATCTTAATGAAAGCTACTATAGCGCAAAAAAAGAAATATAAACATCTGTAAGTCAGATCGCACATCTTTTCACAAAAACATTAAATTTCCAAACTATTAAGTTGCATTCAAAACAACTAGTTCGATGTAAATTTCGTCTTGATTTCATTGGGTCATCTGGCATTTTCTGCTATTCCTTTTCGTCTCCGGGAAAATCTTCTCGGTAGCAGCTGTTGCCACATGTTAATTAAAAGAGTTGCCACCTTGTTAACCGAGAGGAAATTAGAAAAATACTAATTAACGAAGGTGTCATCACAATACATCTGCATTGTCTACACGACATGGCATTGTTTGTGCTTAGTTTTAATTAGCGTTTGTTGATTTAAGTAAGTTATGCTTTCATTTCTCAATTTTTGAGGTTGATTTGGAATAGAAAAGGGCCAAGAATCCTCATGAAGCAGACGTCAGAGAATACATATAGCATTCCGGAAGTATTATTAATGGATTTGAATAAACATTTCTTTAAAAGTTTGACATGGAAGCAGATGTTTTTGATTCGACAGAAGAATAACACTCCTACGAATTCTATAAAGCTTTAATGCTCGTATAATGTGCAACCAAAATTATTTAGTTTACTCGCAGAAAGACCATTCTTTACAAAAGAGAGTATATTTTAGATAAAGATTGATGTAGCATTGGAGAGTATGTGTAAGATAAATACAAACTGATGTTGTTTGCCCGATGTATCACGATATATTTGTCTGGAATCGTAATAGAAACAAGGAACAACAATGACTAGTATTCTATTTATGTAGAAACCATACCCATTCTAATTCCTGTTTAAAAGTTTGGCATAATAATTTGATTATGAAAATATTTATACTGTTTCAGGTAATTCGTTGAACAAAATTTTTACTTCATTGAAACTAAAAGTGGATTAAAGTTAAATTTACATAAGATCAAATTCAAAATCATTCTTAAATTCTAATTAATTAGGCGCAAATATGATGAGTAACAAATTGGTAGAAAACGAATTAAACTTTGAATGCGTAAAAATGTTGCGTGATATTTATGTTTAAGTAAAGTGGCGTCTTCCCTGAACCCTAGATAGGCCCAGAATAATCAAGAGACACCACCCCTTGTCCAATCAGGTACGCAAA
>BGPR01040180.1:0-14048 GCA_013235015.1 Araneus ventricosus | reverse complement strand
CATTTCCTTTTCGAACGATTTGAGTAAGCTGTGACTTCTCAGTAGGATCTGCTTAACGTCCCGCATACACGTGACTGCCTACTCGTACCCAGTCCCATGTTTTATTTGTCCCATTCTCTAAAAAAACTATGAAATTGGTAGTTACGCAAGAGAAAGTTTGACAGTTTTGCAGATAAGCTATATTGATCAGAAGTTTGGTACTTAATAAAAAATTATTCAAATACGTATTTAGCATCCAGTCCAAGCAGCAATGCAAATGTGGAGAGAATATTTTCCCTAATGTCAACTCAATGGTCATGAAAGAAACAGGCTGGTGCCTGGAAAACAATTTAATTTGGTTTTCTTATCAGTATTCTTAAAATAACTTGCACCCAATTTTATAATTAGTGAAGGAAGAAAATGATATAATTCAAGAAAGGAATAACTTTAAAATATGACTGGTAGCTAAGGATTAGCCTTCTCTTTTATTATTATTATTATTATTATTATTATTCTATGTGTTCAATTTATTAGATGGCTTAGACTTTATTTTACCAGAGTAAAATAAACCATTACTCCACCCACTTTTCTAAGTCTTTTATTTATTTAATATTTAAACCTCGGTATCGATGCTTTCGATGGCAATTATGGCAACCTTACTTACAGTGCTCAAGTTCGGTCAGCGTGTAAAAAATGTTGAGTCTGTCAGCTATTACTCGCTATCATTCTGAAAGCAGGTGATATATGATGTGGCACAGGAGTGTTTATTTGGTAAATATGCCTGTAAGTTATATTAAACTTACCAGTATTGAAATTAAATAAATAAAGATTATAGGTATAGCTTTATTCATGCGAAAAACTGAACGCAAATGCTTGAAAATAATTTTCTGATTACAAAAATGCATGATTCTTCCAGCGTATGTGCATTTATAGCACCTAATATTTTTGTGAGTATTTCCTAAACAAATGGAATATTCCTAGAAGGTCGAAGCGCTCCACGCTTTTATCTCGAACCATGCTTTTATTGTAATCAGTGAAAAATTCATTTATACTTTGCGTTCATCTTTTCGTAGAATGTAGAGAAGTTCTATACTTTAATTTTTTTATTTATTTTATTTTCTCACTTTTTAGTGATATTGACAATGTACACACGACATGTTAGGATAGTAAACCAACCATCATTACGAATTCTCCAATATAACGCAATACATCAAATATCTCGTCTCGAATATTACATATTACGAATTTGAAAACAAATATGCGACACGTAGACCGAGAGATGAAACAAGAGTCACTCTCCCCTGATCTGACTCTTGGCTCAACCGCCTCAGAAATGGGATGATCTACAGGCCCCGCCCCTTCCATTGTGTGTCGTCCTGTGATGTTGTTACAACCCTAGTAACTGAAGCTACCACCTTCCAAACTTATCGCCCAAATATAGGGCTAATTGTAAGGTATCATTGTTAGGTTTGCCAGGTATAGATTCAAGTTTTTGCATAATATTGTATTGTCACCGGAAACCCTGCCACTGTGTTAGGATTCAAACCTTGTAGCTTGATTGCCAAGTGGGTAAGAAATCGATCTCAAGATTTAGCGACAAGGTACATCTAGTTGAATAAAAGCTTATAATAAAGGACTTGCTTTGTTTTTTATTGAATTTCTAGCTTTCTATTTTCTCGTCTACAAAGTATGCAAAGAGAAAGTTTTGTAATCGTCCAAAAATTCAATCTGGAGATTTTGATCAACTTACACGTTTATGTCTCTCTGAATTCGTAAAACATCTTTCTGGAATTATATATGTCTGTGAACTCGAAAATTCAAAAAAGCAACAAGCTAGACAATTAAAATTTGATGCGCGGTCTTTACACTAAAATAGCAGATTATTATTAAATTTTGAAGGAAATCTGTGAGCAAGAACCATCTGTGTGCATGCGAACACAGATGGTTCTGAAAATAAATAATAATATTCTGATAACTGAAAAATGCAACAAACTAGATAGATGATGCTTGGCATATGGTTTCGTTGCTAAGATTGCAGATCTCTATCAAACGTTGGACCAAATCCGTCAACGGTTTCACTGTCTGTCAGTCTGTTATGTGAACATGATAATTCTAGTTTAGGTAGGTGTTGGTTTCGCTTTTTTGTAGCCCAGGCTTCAAGTTTCAGGTGGCATGTGGAAACTGGGCGGCAATACAATTTGTGTTGTTGGAGACTCCAAGTCGATTAAATAGCTGCAATAACGAATGTCCTTTTAATCTTTTTTTTAGCTTTTTTTATCTATATTTTTGTGTTTTAATGTCAGGATTTCATTTGTATTTTTAAATACAACTGTTTTATTATGGTGATACACTTTTGCGTTTGCATTTTAACAAAATTAGATAGATTTAAAGGAAATACGTCGAATGCTTTTCGTACCATAAATCTAATCTGTATTATTTTAATGGTATAATACAATTCGTATAATATTTATCAAGAACCATAAAGAAATAAATAAAACAATATATTGATAAAAATTCAGCTCCATCTTAAGAACATACGTTTACAGCATTCTTAAAAAAATTGGTTTCTAGCTTGCACAAATAAAGACGGAGAGAAGAAAGTCATTTCACTCCTACGTTGATGCCACAACTCAAATAAAAGTTGAAAAAGAATCCATAATTCTACAGAAATACGACTTTCATATGCAGTTTACAACAAAGCGCATTTTTATGAAAGCGAATTCCACAGATTTTAGTGCTAGTAAATTTCAAAGTGTGAATGCAAAAACAATTACTTTCCGCTCTTGGCTGGAATAGATCAAAGCAACATATCTTTTCACGACGGTATTTTGATAGACGTTTCTACATAATCGCTTGTTTTTCTGAAATTCTTAAAGATACAATGGCAATAATTGGTATAAAGAGGAACTTCACGAAGATTTTGGTTTTTGTATAATATTTTGTTTCGAATAACCGTGAAAAAAAATCCCTGATATAAAATATGAATTGGACACTTTTTGCGAACAAGCATATCGGAATTTCTTCAGGGCCAGTTTTGGGCAGTAAGGAAATATACGTGCACTTTAGGCTGAATATTAGAAATCGAAACATAATGTTTAGTGTAGAGTTCAGACGTAATTACAAATTGTGTGTAAGTGTGTTAACTTAGAGCGCATATTTTAATCCAAAGATCATGAAGTCTCTTGGTTTATTTGTTGGATTTTCGAAAAGAAAATCATGTAAATGTAAATAATATATGGGCGTGCTTTGTTTATCGAGCTAAGCACATGAGCGGTATCATGCGATTAGTTAAAAACCCGTCCGATGTCGAAAGAGGGAGGCTTCGCCTTGCAGGAAACGAGTTGGCCGCCGCTGAAAATCTTGTAATCACTCTCGCTTCCTTTCGAAAGTACACGTATCCTTCACGAGGTCGGTAGCCTTCTGCGTTTTTCCGTATTTCAAACTCGTTCCGTGATCTAATAAATACGCAAAACGGGAAACTAATTTTAATATTATTTTTAGTTTGTTTCCTTAAGAACTCATTCTTCTAGTTCTGCGTGAAAAAATGAGACTCCAGGAAGCACGGCGTCTTTGATTTCAGTCCAGGGATGTTGTTGTTGATGATGATCCCCGAAGATCAGCAGAGCTATATCAGGTCAATGAGCCTGTGCAGCCTAAACACATCCAAAGTATACAGAGGATTAGAAACAAGATCCTGTTTGGAAAGCCCCAGGCATGCAAGAATATGATCAGGTTCCTGTTCTGCAGTACTTTTTGGGCAGGTCTCAAAACACTTAGAATTATCATAGAGAAAGTTAAACTTCTGATATGCCCACTAAGGAAGAGAGTAAGAGTTGTTTGGTCGCGTCTGTTGCAGTCAATTGATAGACAGCCACCTGGTCGATAACCTTAGTCCAGGAATACATTATTATGATCAACACTTTTGTAAGAAATAATAAGGACAAAAAAAGATGAATATCAGTATGTTCTGTGAATAGTAGTTTGATATAGGCTGAAATAAGTGAGAAATGAAACTGGAATATGTATTCTTAGTGAAAGTGTATCGCCCGTACCGTAAGAAAATCTTTTCTCTCATTGCTCTAAGGCAGCGGTTACCAAACTTTTTTTTCTCTTATACCCCTTGATTAATTTTTTATTTTTGAGTACCCCCTTCTGCCATATCCCCTGCCAAACGTCCCTCAGCATAAAAAAGTTTTTATTAACAACGCCAAGCCCTTGGGTTAGCTTAAGAGTCAAACGGCTCGAATGAACTTAATAAACATTTGTAGGATTGAGTTTTCATTTTTCCCCCATTTTTTAAAATAGTATTAGTCCAACGTCAAAACAAGTGAAAACAGCATTGAAATAATTTCGCATTAACTTATCATGAGAGCTAACAATGACTCAATTACTAGATATTAATCCACTTCTTCCTTTTTCATATCTTGTGAACAGGATTTCGGACTCGTATAATTTCCACTTTCATTTCCCATACGAACTTGATAAAACGAAATTCTAGAATATTCTTATGTTTTGTGCTCTGCGCCATTACCAAGATTACTTTCGCGTACCCCTAACTGGTCCTTCCACAGGTTGGGAACCTCTGTTCTAAGGCAGAGGTTCCCAACTTGTGGTACGCGTACCCCTGGGGGTATGCGAAGGTCTAGTTGGGGTTCGCGAAATAAAAGTTGGTAATGGCGGAAACAAGAGAATATGAGGAAATTCAAAAAAGCTACAGAATTTTGCTTCCCCAAGTAATAACTAATTTAATAACTATGTCTTTTGAATGGTTGATTATTACGGAGTGTTATTTTTAGCCACACTTATAAGTTAATGCTAAATTATTACGATACTGATTTCATTTGTTTTGGCGTTGAATTAATGATATTGTAAAATTGCGATAAAATGTAAAATAACAAATTAGTCCGGGAAATGGTATTAATTCGAGTCGTTTGACCTTTAAGCTAACCTAAGCCCTTATCATCATTGATGAAACTTTTTTGAATAGGCGGATGGTTGTTGGTGGTGGGGAGGATATGACAGTAGGGGGTTACACGAAAATATAAAGGTTAATCAAGGGGTACGCGAGCAAATAAAGGTTGGGAAACCCTGTTCTAAGGTGATAAATAACCGGGAATGGAATCACTTAAGAGTTGTGAAGTATACGGAATTTCATTGCTAAAGACTTCCCATGATGGTTTTAGCCAACTTGCTCTCGTTTGATACGAAACTGCATAATTCTTTTATAAAAAGAAAAAAAGAGGGAGGCGGAGGAGGAGAAAGTGAGGGTAAGATACATAGAAAAGAAAACAATGCTGCATCTGCATTTCAACGCGTGGTTCATTTACAATCAGATGACGATGGAAATAGACAGCTACTGCCCCCTCCAGAGTCAAAGAGGACAGCTTTGGCTCTTCATACGGGAGTCCGACAACAAAAAAAGTAGGGGATTAACTTAGCTCGCAAGATACTGAATGAAAAGATGCCTTCCCGGAGAACTTTTCAAAGGAAGCCACTCCGCACTTGGAAAAACTCCTCAGTAATTTGAATGAACTTCAAAGATTTCGTTTAAGTTTACATTTTGTTACTGAAATCAGTTCGCATAGCGTCACTGCGAATGCCATCTAAAATCAAACATTTTGTTCTGCACTGTGTTGGGCAGGGGTGTACTGGAGCCGGAACAAACCGGAACAAACCGGAACGCCGTTCCGGCATTGCTTTTTTTCGACGAGTAATAAAGAAGAAAATATTGTCCTTAAAACAGAGCAATTTTTGTCACCCACGTTTAAACGTTCCGGCACTGGTTTTAGAGCGTTCCAGCACTGCTTATTTTGCGACTACACCACTGGTGTTGGGACAAAGGATAGCTGGGTGAATTTTACGTCAGAATTGTAGAACTATGTCTAATTTTGGACTAGATATGTCAGAGGGTAGAGTATCTGTTTATTTGCCTATTCGTGCGTATGCGATCTCAATAACTCACAAACAGCATATGACTCACAAGCAATCTAAATGAAATTTGGTACGTGGTCTTGACACAAAAATTGTAGATTTATATCAAATTTTGGACTCAATCGACTAACGAAAAGAGGTCCAAAATGCGAACTCGATTCTCTTCATTGTACTACGAAGCTAAACACAAAACGCGCCGTATTCTATAGTTCAGCAACGGATTCCGAGACTACCACTTTTGGACTAATTTACACCGGAAAGTGGTGTCAGGCAATGAGTCATATGAGCGCATTTCTGGAGTTTTTGTTAGATCACCCTCAGTAAAATGTAAACATCACCCTTCCATTCTTCACTTTCCCCCTATTTTGATGAAAATAACTCCGCCCGGCGCATGCGCAAAAGTGCGGAGGGTTTCCGAATCTGTTTCTAAAGGATATAAGCATAAGAGAAAGCCGTGGGAAATATACTCACATGCTTCCTTTCTACTTTTTACCCTCACAACACTTTTCCGGAGGGGGGGAAATTGCGGCGGCTCTAAAGTTGTAAAATAATTAATGAAATAATTCAGA
This sequence comes from Araneus ventricosus, assembly GCA_013235015.1. Classification (NCBI taxonomy): domain Eukaryota; kingdom Metazoa; phylum Arthropoda; class Arachnida; order Araneae; family Araneidae; genus Araneus; species Araneus ventricosus. The sequence continues at coordinate 7,569 of BGPR01040180.1, read as the reverse complement.
AATTGATGTCAGAACGGTTGAGTGCTACATTCTTTCTAGAGAAATTTCCATCACCTACAGAAAAATGTTCGAATTCTTATTGCTCAGGGTGTGGCAACTTAGCTACAGCAATCCCTAGAAAGGGAAAAAATAGAACTTTCATCCCCACGCCCGAAGGGATTCAACCGCAGATACCTTCTGACCATAGACTTACGTATCCTTAGTCTATGCTTCTGACCCTGCCCCCAGGCGGGTGTGGATTTAATTGAGCTCTAAGCTATGTGATGTTTCTATTTTATATGTTTTGTCGTAATGGTGTTTATATGTGTGTGTGTCGTGATGAATAAATCGAAAAAAGGACAAACTGGATTGTCATTGAACTGAATATCGAATCACACACATGGGAAGCCATTACACAGGGTATTTGGCTCCAGAATGGGGTCTTCAAAACTCTCATAGGATCTTCTTATTTTAGATCCTTCAACATTTGTAAAAAAAAAAAATTGTCTTACAAATTTTTTGGCTTAAAATATTTCGTTAAAATTTGTTAATAGCTATAATTAATTAAATAACTCGTCAAGGCATGAATTTTTACATTATTTTCTTAGTTATTTTACAATTTTAGAGCCGCCACAATTTTTCCCCCTCCCGAAAAGTGTTGTGAGGGTAAAAAGTAGAAAAGAAGCATGTGAGTATTCTTCCCATGACTTTCTCTTACGCTTATACAATACGGCGCGTTTTGTGTTTAAATTCGTAGTACAGTGAAGAGAATCGAGTGCGCATTTTGGACCTCTTCTCGTTAGCCGATTGAGTCCGAAATTTGATATAAATCTACAATTTTTGTGTCAGCACCACGTACCAAATTTCATTTAGATTGCTTATGATGTTTGTGAATTATTGAGATCGCATACGCACGAATAGGCGAACAAACAGATAGTCTACCCTCTAACATATCTAATCCAAAATTAAACACAGTTCTACAATTCTGACGTAAAATTCACCCAGCTATAATTTGTCCCAACACTAGTAGTGTAATCACAAAATAAGCAGTGCTGGAACGCTCTAAAACCAGTGCCGGAACGCTTTAACCTGGGTGACAAAAATTGCTCTGTTTTAAGGACAATTTTTTCTTCTTTATTTCTCGTCGGGAAAAAGCAGTAGCGGTTACCGGAGCGGCAATTTTTGTGTCAAGATCACATGCCAAATTTAATTTAGATTGCTTGTGCTGTTTGTAAGTTATTGAGATCGCATAAGTACGAAATCACAAACAAACAGATAGACAACCTTCTGACAGATCTAGTCCAAAATTAGACACAGTTATACAATTCTGACGTTATTCATTAAAATTCACCAATCTACCTTGCATTTCTGATATATCGCGTTCGGATAGATACGAATACACAGACAGTACACTCGCAGACGAATTTCTTTCAAAATCTGATGCGGATCTACCATTCTGGGATAAAAACACATACCAAATTTCATTTATCTAGCTAGTTGCGTTTTTGAGTTATCGTGTTGACATGCACAGGGACGGACAAACAGACAAACCTCCCCTTGACGAATTTTGTCCAACATTTGATAGAAATCAACAATACGAGTGTTAAGATCCCATACCAAATTTCATTCATCTAGCTTGTTGAGTTATCATATTCACAGACACACCGATATACAGACAAACTTAATTCCAAAATTAGTTTTTCCGGACTCAAAGTGGTCTAAAGCAGAGAAATTCATCAAAATCTCGCCGTTGAAATTTTTGACGTTTAGAATGTTTTCTCTTCGTATACACGAAAGTAAACGCCCTGTTCTAGTCTAATATTCAGGGGGAAAACATTTTTTAATCTGATTTAACTGATCTTGTAATTTATATAGAAGAGCTGAATCTATTAACTACAGACAACCATAATCCTTTCAATTTAAGTAGGTTCTAAAGATCAAAGATCGCCGTTTCCATCGATTTATGCCGTGGATTTCCTTGAAGGAATTTACTTAATATACAGTTACATTTCTCATTTCTTTTCTTCCTCTCTGTGTATCTTGGCTGAGTTCTTTTAAGGATCAACCTCGTTCAGACGGCTTTTCGTTGAATGGAAATGTTTCAAGGACTTATCAAAGACATTAGTCTGAGCTCAGATGCATTTCAATTAACTTACAGAAGAAGCGGTCATCAAATTTAATAAAACACATTTCATTTGTTTATTTTATTAGACGCTTTGGTGAGCAGTTCGTTCACCCACCGTATTTATTGGCAGTGTTAATGTGGTTAAGTAGAACAAATTTTAAAATTTGCAAGTCGTATCATACAGGGTATATGCTCTAAAACAGAGGTTCTCAACTTGTGATACGCGTACCCCTGGGGGTACGCGAAGGAACAGTTGGGGGTACGCGAACTCAAAGTCTGTAATGGCGGACACAAGAAAATCATAAGGGATTAACATAAGGGTGAACTAATGCTATTGTAAAAATGGAATAAAATGTAAAATCGAAAATAAGTCCTGCAAATGTTATTAAACTCTTGCACTCGAGAAGCACTTGAAAAGTAATTAGATTCATAATTGTTCACTGATTTACAAGAGCTCATATTATTGCTTTCGAACGTAAAAAATGTTTGTAAGTTCATTTTTCCTGGAAAATTATTCTACAACTTCTTACAACTTTGTAAGTAGTTTTTTAAAACATCGAAATCAAGAAACGTCAAAATAATGCACCGTCTAGAATGGTGACTAAGTTTCACCTTTCGAGTGCAAATGGTTAATTCGAGACATTTGACTCTTAAGCTTTCCTAATCCCTTAAAATTATTGATAAAAGCTTCTTTGTATAGACGAATGGTTGGAGAGGGGGTACGCGAAAATAAAAATACTAATGGAGGGGTACGTGAAAATAAAAATTCTAATCAAGGAGTACGCGAGGGAAAAAAGGTTGGGAACCCCTGCTCTAAAAGAACAGCTTATTTCTAATTCTTTAGAGGTAGGCATATACCTCCAGTTGGAAAAATGCTTTAAATGAGGTAATGAATTATTTTTTATGTTGTTTTAGTCAATAAGTATGATATTGGAAAAATAACGGAGTCTAAATTTTAATACAGTCCCTTGGGCCTATTAGTCTTGGTCAGTAAAATATTTTTGACACACGAGCATTTTAAATAAAAAAAATTTCTACTATTCTGAGACCGTGTTTCAATTATTGTGTTCACATACTCGGATAGACAGTCCACCTATTGCTGGATTTGATCCAAAATTTGTCGCATCTACAATTTTTTGGTGAAGATCACACACTGAAATTTACCCCACTGTTTTGTTGCTTTCTTGAGCTGTCGCTCTCCCATACGCACGAATAGACAAAGTGGCAGACAGTCAACCCTTTGACGAATTTGGTTCGCATTTTTATATAGATCTACATTTTTGTTGTAAACAACATACGGGGTGTCCACTAAAGTCTTTCTACCCCACATTAACTTGAGAACGGCGACAACTATTGCCACAAACTTGGTGTTTAGGTATAGTAAAATGACCATGCGAGACCATGTGACCATGTGACGTAACAACTCGCGACAACAAGACAAAAGATCATCTTTTGAACAATAAACCGATGGTCCAGATGTGCATTGTAGCTGACGGAGGGCATTTCGAACACCGAAAATAAAAGTTTCTGCTAATAACTAATTGTTCTGATTTCTTTCACCTCTTTTCTGGCGTAACATGTTTGAAATCACGACCAGACAAATGCGCGTTTTACACGTTTTGTTCATCGCATTATTGCGCTCAAGGTCTCTTTTCGTACAAAATCAAAGACCCACTACAATTTTGTAATTGACCTTTTCCCGTATCTTGTAATGGTTTCGAGATAGGAACGCTAACTCCGTTGTTTGCTACCAAGTGGCGCTGTAACCGATCTCACCGTGTAGCGCATGGTAACTTTAGTAGACACCAAGTTTGTTGTAATAGTTGTCGCCGTTCTCAAGTTAACGTGGGGTAGAAGGACTTTAGTGGACAACATACATACCGAATTTCATCAGTCATACCAGTGGCGTAACGAGGGTATGCGGCGCCAGGGTCACAATATGATTTTTTTCCCCCCCCCCCCCCATCATCATCAGTGAATTAGCTTGTGTAGATGGCGCCCGGGACATACCTTTATTTGCCCCATCACCGTATTTGGCTACCGAAAGTAACATAAACGGATCATCATGGTTTTGTCACCATGGTCACTGGCGTAAAGAAAGTAAGTGACGCCCGGAAAATAATTATTTTTTTTGTTCATCATCATTTTTTTTCTTTTTTTGCGATTAGTGTACATTTACTTCGTGAATGCGTTAGTACTCTCAAGCAACCTTGGTAAATTTTACTTCAATCCTTCATGCGAATATGAAAACTTCTGATACGAGCGTCCTAAGCATTATAAAATTATTTTATATAATTCTTCTTAACTACAACTATCTTACTTGATTTTTGATATATTTTAGTCCGAATGATTAAAAGTTGTCGCCTAACACGAACACAAGCCAGTAATTCCTAATCACGGCTCGTGTAGTTTCTAGAAATGATCAGAATCATTTCATCAGATTTCAGCAAACAATTTAGTGTATAAACGATTACAGTAATGCATTTTATCTCTCCATCTGACAAATAAGAAACCTACAAAAGGTTTTTGAAACTTGAGCAACTACTGACTTCTTCTATACGTTCAGACAAAAAATTAATTTCAATCTGACCGTATTTTTGATTTATTGCACTCTTACAAAAGTATCAAAAATTGATACAAATATGCATTTGGGAATAATTTCATAATACACACTACGACACAGTTGTTTTCTCAAAAGATCATAGTTAAATTCTAATGCTGCATTTTTCCCAAAATGAATTATTGTATTTATTAATAGTTTGTTGTTTAATGGGTTGCAGTTTTCCAAGGAAAACTATCAACTCAATAGTGAACTCGAAATCCATAAAACGGTAGTTGGTTGCAGTTTACATAACGCCCTCCAGTTTACACTTGGTTTATCATTTCAGGCTGAAAATATCTCTTTGCTGAATATTTCCTTTTGAAAACCAACTTAATACCTAATAGTGGTCTCGATAATTCGAGGTGGACGGGACCGGGCCTACCTCGAACTATCAAAAACTCGAATTATCGAAATCATAAAATTTAATAAATAAATAAATGGAAATAAAAGCAATTTTTAAATTTCAGTGTAGTATATTTAAATGAAAAATGTACTTACATATTATTACATTACTGCTGATAGCAGCAGGTTAATTATATCTTAAAATAATTGTTTTTTGTTTAAACACATTGCTCCTATATATCCGTTTTCTTTGGGAGGGGGCATTTCTGCAGGTGGCTTCATGGTGCGCAGTGGACATATGACCCGTCGAACAACAATAAAAACCAGATGCAGTAATTCTTTCACGTGTTGTGTATGTGTGGGTCATTATTTGGGAGCTAAACTGATTTTTTCACTAACTCGGATTTATGGAAAACTCGAACAATCGAGACTCGAATTATCGAGACTTTACTGTAAACATCTGTGATTAAAAGAGCAGGAGCTAATTGCGAATTTCGGAAAATTCAATTATACGAAATTAAATTTGAAAAAAAATTCCCTGTCGGCAAGCTGGAAGACGAAGGTGGATTCCTTTTGTCCGGAAATGTAAGGATAAGAAGATTTCACCCCTTCACTATTTCCACGTCTAATTTCATAAGTCTTGATGCGAGGAGGATGAAAGAAGATGCAAGAGTGTACTACTGATGACATCCTTCCACCGAAGTGTCGCATGCTTAGGTTAAAAAGCAGTCGAAAACCCTTAAACTCTAAGGAATGATTCGATAATTCGGGTAATTGAAATTATATCTCTATCTTCAATAGTACGGGAGTTATGGAGGCCCTATTACGAATTCATCAAGACTTTTATCCTCCCTACAACATTGTGGCGTACACTAATACTTATCGCCACCGTAGAAACTCCAGGATGCAGAAAAATAAGTAGGCTGATTATAGGCTTTTAAATATGTTTAATAACATAGCAACATAATATTTACACTTAACATCCAACGCTTAGCTTACGCTCGCCCAACGTACTTATTCTCGCCCCTAAGGCGCATGCGCCGTCAAAGAGGGGGTGGTGAATCCATTATCAGAAATGGGGGAGAGAGCACTTAGGCAGCTGCAACAACATATTTCCAGGCCGGTCCAAATCCAAATAAATTACCCTAGTTATCGCGTTCACAAAATAGCATGATATAAAAACGAGAGGTGGTTTTGGGTTCGGATTCTAGGGACCATGATTTGAGCGGCAAAGATCTGCAGAAATGTCTCGAAGTCATGTCATGAGATGCATTGCAATGGGTCATCTTCCTATAAGGAATCTTCCAAAAATGAGATATTAAGACATTCATCGCTAGGACGAGATATCTCGGAATGTGTGCTAGAATTTGGCTCGCATACCAGTTTAGATAAGTTCGATATGTTAATTGTCTAGAGCGAGCAAAGTTACTATCTGTCTTTTCTGGAGTTTCCATCTAATTCTTATACGGCAGACAATGAATTAAAAAATGCAGCTAATACGTTCTCCCTCTTTTCAATACATCTGACGGGGTTTCTTGTTATGCTATTACTTTGCTATTTTATAAATTTTGGAACTGTATGTATTGCTAGTTGTCTTGTAGTTGGTACATCTTCAAACACAGGATGTCCACTCTAATGGCCCAGTAGCTAATTTCTAAACTGTTAGAGAGGGGCATATGCTTCCAAATGGAAAAATGCTCTAAATTACATAAAGTTATTGTATGTTTTTTGAGTCGATAAATTTACTGCTGGAAAATTCTAAATTTTTATACAGTCCTACGGTCATTTTAGTCATATTTAATAAAATATTCTTGGCATACAAATATCTATACTTATAAAAGGCAATGTTTGTGTGCGCGTGTTTGTCTGCGATGTCCAGACGAATCTATCGCACTTACAGCCATGAAATTTGGCACACAGGTAGTCGTAATGGTGACTGAATGCACCTCGAAGCCGGAATTTTGAAATTTAATCTAGAAAATTTTCTATTTAATGTTTTGTGTTGTTTTGGTTGATTTTTCGCACTAATTTATCAATAGCATGATTTTAGATAATTGTACGAAAAAAAAAAAAATAGATACAATTATCGGAAAGAGTAATGCTGATTTCCGTTCTAATGAAGTTAATTTCTAACTTTACTTGAATTTTGAGAAATTTTGTGTACAGCCGCTTGCCACTGAAATGCTATTTTGTTTTTTTAATTGTTGTGATCCGACTTCCTTACACAACATCTATTATTAATTTTTCAGCCAGAGGGTCTAGAACGTTCTGTCGGAATTAAAAACAAGAACGGTTATCTTTTCCCGTTTTTTTTTTTACCAATTTTTCTCAGCAGATGAAAAGTTATTTTTCTCGAGCTAATTTTTCCCCGCGACATTCTTTCCGGAAACGTATGGCTATGTGATTGGTTGAAGGGAGGTGACGTTAACTTTGAATTAAGATTGATTATTATTTTCGGCAGTATCTGCACCGTATTTATCCATCTTCGCATGTCAGTAGAGCATGTAACTGAATCAGTTTG
>BGPR01040179.1:0-14048 GCA_013235015.1 Araneus ventricosus | reverse complement strand
TTTGCGTACCTGATTGGACAAGGGGTGGTGTCTCTTGATTATTCTGGGCCTATCTAGGGTTCAGGGAAGACGCCACTTTACTTAAACATAAATATCACGCAACATTTTTACGCATTCAAAGTTTAATTCGTTTTCTACCAATTTGTTACTCATCATATTTGCGCCTAATTAATTAGAATTTAAGAATGATTTTGAATTTGATCTTATGTAAATTTAACTTTAATCCACTTTTAGTTTCAATGAAGTAAAAATTTTGTTCAACGAATTACCTGAAACAGTATAAATATTTTCATAATCAAATTATTATGCCAAACTTTTAAACAGGAATTAGAATGGGTATGGTTTCTACATAAATAGAATACTAGTCATTGTTGTTCCTTGTTTCTATTACGATTCCAGACAAATATATCGTGATACATCGGGCAAACAACATCAGTTTGTATTTATCTTACACATACTCTCCAATGCTACATCAATCTTTATCTAAAATATACTCTCTTTTGTAAAGAATGGTCTTTCTGCGAGTAAACTAAATAATTTTGGTTGCACATTATACGAGCATTAAAGCTTTATAGAATTCGTAGGAGTGTTATTCTTCTGTCGAATCAAAAACATCTGCTTCCATGTCAAACTTTTAAAGAAATGTTTATTCAAATCCATTAATAATACTTCCGGAATGCTATATGTATTCTCTGACGTCTGCTTCATGAGGATTCTTGGCCCTTTTCTATTCCAAATCAACCTCAAAAATTGAGAAATGAAAGCATAACTTACTTAAATCAACAAACGCTAATTAAAACTAAGCACAAACAATGCCATGTCGTGTAGACAATGCAGATGTATTGTGATGACACCTTCGTTAATTAGTATTTTTCTAATTTCCTCTCGGTTAACAAGGTGGCAACTCTTTTAATTAACATGTGGCAACAGCTGCTACCGAGAAGATTTTCCCGGAGACGAAAAGGAATAGCAGAAAATGCCAGATGACCCAATGAAATCAAGACGAAATTTACATCGAACTAGTTGTTTTGAATGCAACTTAATAGTTTGGAAATTTAATGTTTTTGTGAAAAGATGTGCGATCTGACTTACAGATGTTTATATTTCTTTTTTTGCGCTATAGTAGCTTTCATTAAGATTACTTTTAGGAATTTGCTTATTGTAATAATCATTTTTCGCTTAATTGTTTAACTAGTGGGAGTTCTCTCCCCTCCACTTTTTCTTTTTTCCATACCTCCACAGTAGGGCGTTCTTTGTGCTTAGTTTCATTGAAGAAATTGAGAATGCATTTCGGAACAGTACCTTGTCCCTTCGACCAGATATTACCCAAATCATCAACTGCAGTGTGAAGATGGCATATGAAAATTCAATGGCGGCGAGGGGTCAAAAAATTTAAAGTGGGGGGGAAAAATTTACTGACATTCAAAAGTACCCAGGAGTATAGGGCGTAGTTAAAAAAATTTAAAAATTGAGTTACAAAATTGGTTAGCTTTCTCGAAGACTATTTCTTTTTTATGATTTCCAGTTTTAGACTCCTGAAAAGAAATAAAAAATTAATTTTTCCCGGAAAAAGTAGGGGGCAGCTTCCCCCTCTCCTCCCTTACTCGCCACTGTGAAAATTCAAAACTCTATCTCTTTTGAGTTGTGACGTTCATACACACAAGAAAAGACAGACTATTCTTTGACGGATTTGTTCAAAATTTAATGTCAATCTACAATGCTGGTGCCAAAAGTAAGAAAAGATTTCATGCATTTTCCGTGTTACTTAAATATAACTACAGTTCAATGGCAGAATTTAACATTAATTCACATTCAAACTTCTATACGATCAATGATTAAAATTGAATTTTACTCAAATTCAAGTAATTTTTTCTGGACTGGACTTGACACGTCCGAGTGAAATCCAGTACAGAAGCAATAGCAAACCGAAATGAAGTACACAAACGCATGGTAAGAAATGAAATAATGCAAGTTTATTAAATTCTAAGCTAGAATGATCAAATGGAAATACACTACTAACATTCATAATATTTACCAGGAGTAATCTATTGGTTAGTTATATGCACGTCAATATAACAGGATTTTACTGCACATTTTGCACTTTGCTTGATTTCTCAATCTCATTTCGACCAAATACAGTAACTCGTACATATTTCGTAGGTAATAAAGAAAACAATATTTCACATTGAGAATCATGGAAAAATAGAAAATATTTTTCTTAATTTATCATTTTCTGCAACACATTAATCCACAAATCAACTCCACATTTACAGAATACCTAGATTTAAATCACAAAGAAAATAAAAATGTTATTAATCTAGATTGGAATCTCAGGCATCTCAGTGAGCAGACGAGAAACTGCTTTCCTTCTACTGTAGCAGGATATAGTAGCAACCATGGTTCTGCAGATATGAAAGTTCGTTACTGTTCCTATCCTAAATCATAAAGAAAATAAAAATGTTGCTCATCTAGATTAGAATCTCTGTCCTCTCAGTGAGCGGACAAGAATCTGTTTTTCTTCTAATGACGCAGGGTAAAGTAGTTTTCGTGGTTCTTGACTACAGATAGGAAAGTTCGTCACTGTTCCTCTCGGATGCATTCACAATTTCAGCGATCAAGGTGGATATCAGCTTCGCAAGAGAGTTTTCCTGCGCTGCCGGAACACATTAGCACAAAGTAAAAGGAATCTCTGCTAATTTTTACCATCCACATAGAGGAACAGCAACATGGCGATTCAGGGGTCGAAGACTCGTGTAAGTTCAGCCACGGCTGCAATTATTCAAATACCGAAGCGAAATCCACCATTTAAGACTGAATTTATTATCTGTCAAGCTTTTTAGCTTACAATATTAGCAGTTGGGAAAATCATCTTTCAGCATCACTCGGAGTTCCCGCATGTAACAATGGCGCCCAATCTCACCGCGTCATGCAATGTTGGATTGGTGAGGAGAAAAAAAATGGCAAAGCGTGATGTTCATTCAACGGCATTCGTCCAACCAGTCAGGGAAGTCGAAAGCTTAAAATGAGGTTGAACCCGGAAAAAACAACATGTTTACTGAGTACCCGCCCCCGCAGGGCTCTACCTCCATTCATGACAACATAGGTGAAGGCTTTGCGGTCAATATATTGCCGTGAGGAGTAAAAGTTCTACATAGTCCACGTAGTAATCTGGATGTTAGCAGAGCTTCTAACGACGTTAGGAGGCTTGGAGAGAGTTCCCCAGATAGCACGTAGGTTTCCAGCAAGTTTGATTTTGACTTGATATTACCTTGTCATGGCAAATTTGACGCGTCAAGCTTGAAGCGAACTTGTGGCAAGTACGCCGTGACAACTAGCGCCATCCTCGCTTGCAAAACGCGTTTGCCACAAGTTCGCCATGACAAATAGCGCAACCTCCTTGCAATGCAAGCTTGCTGTAAGTTTGCAAAACAAGCTAGATGCAAAGATAGCACAAATAGATAATTATCTTTGTCTATGTCTTAAAAACATCCAATTTTTAATAGCATCTCCTAGACCGTCCTTCTTTTTATTAATTGAATAAATCAATGATAATTTGTAAAAAAAATTAACTTTTGTATAAAAAAAATTTTGAAACATTTTCCATCTTTTTACTAAATATAGCACTCGCACTTTAAAGAAAAATATATCGCCTTTTTCTGAATGTTTAAATTTTAACGTTTATAAACAAAATTAAACCGAAAAACAGTCAATGTTTGTTGAAAAATAAACTTATACATTTTGTCCCATTTTAAAGTAATTACTTTTGAACTCTAATTTCATAATTTATTCTACCAGCAAAACGTAGTTATTAGCGAAAATCTCTCTCTCTCTCTTTGACTTCAAATCATATTAGCAACTCAAAAAATTAATGAAATCAAGAAAACAGTTTAAAATAAATAGTATACGAATCGAATCGAACGACGTATTTCCGAAATCTATCTTCTCCTCTCAGAGTTTAACTGGCCGAGTTATTAGCGCGTCAGCTTCGGAACCGGCAGGTTGCGAGTTCTAATCCGGGTTGTGTCCCTACTCTGTTTTTCGTTATAATTTGCAATGAGTTTGATGCGGTAAGTTTGCTGCAAGTTCGTCCGATGGTGACTTCGAAGTTTGTGTTAACTTGTTGCAAGCTTGCACTCTAGTCATGTCAAACTTGTTGCAAGCTTGCACTCTAGTCGTCAAATTTGTTGCAAGCTTGCTACAAACTAAAATTGCTATCTGGGTTGTAGCTGGGTTAGGTGGAGGGGTGAGACTAGCTGGCAAATGGTGAAGCTTCAAGGCAGCAGGAGATGGTTAGTGTGGAGGAGCCATGGCAGGTCACTGATTGGTTCGTCGGAGGGGAAGGAATGTGGTGTTGCAAGCCTGAGTTTACTACTATTGAGCCAACCCTCAATGCCCGTTCTTTTTAGCCAGCGGTTAGCATCAAAAGATACCTCGCCAATTGGTCAAGAGTTGAAGATCCCATATTAGACGCTTACATAATTTCTTGGGAGAGGTTAAGACTTCCCAAATATTTCCCCAAAATAGACTCCATTGCTACAAAAAAATGTCTGCGCACAAGAGCTTCTGACAATGCAAATGACGTCAAAATACATAAAAAAATATCTTACTCTTTGAGGAAAAAAATCATGCCAAATCACTTCTATACATTGCACAAAGGAAAAAATAACCCGTTCAAAAGTAGCCATCATGATAAACAAATAATATAAAAAAAATTTTAAAGTCAATTCCTACTATGTATGAAATTATTAAATGTATTTGAACTTGAGTGGTAGTCTTCGAGATATAATAAAAACGTACTGCGCATGCGCAAAGATATGGCTAAAATATGGGGGTGCTTCGATGATCCATTGGGTATACCCAAGAACAAAGTCTGTAATGTTAATAGTTTTCGAGATTTAATGAAAAATGTACTGCGCATGCGTCATGCAAAATATGAAATGACAGATAAACGGACAAACATACAGACAAAAAAGCGAATTAATATTGCATTGTCATCTAGTTTTGAGCTATGTTTAAAGTTTCAAGTCTCCAGCTCATAGGGAAGTTAGTTTAAAATCGATTGCAAAATTTCAACAAGATATATATATATATATATATATATATATATAGGGAGAGTGTGAACTAATAGTAGGAATTGAATAAAACACAGCACAACACTAAATTACAACTTAATGAAAAAAACATATGTCAACTGTGCAGAAATTTACTTTTCAAAATTTTTACTTATTCATAAATAAGCCTAACTTAAGTCCTAATGTTCATAATTAGTTTAAAAGGAAAGGCAAAATAACAAATTTAAGTCTCTTGTCAGGGTACATTCAAATTTTGATAGTTTGAGATTGAATTCCTGAAACACCGACACCATACATTTATCTCATTGAGTTTTTGTGCTCATATTCACGAGAACGGATAGAAAGACAGGTTTATTTTTGCCGGATTTCGTATAAAGTTTCACAGAAATTACACCTACCAAAATAGAAGATGTCATGGCAAGATGGCGATGTTAACATTTAATCATTTTTAATAAATTCAGTTCTTGAGGTAAATTATTTTTGCATATATTATTAGATTCATCCTTAGCTGTGTTGTACTTAAATTGAGAATTTTTTATTTTATTATCATCAAAGTTATTAATCCATTTTAAATAAGCAAAGAAAAAGTGCAGACTTTCTCCGGTATCTTTGCAAGATGACTTTGGCCACGGGGCACGATGAAAATTATGATAACATTTCAATACATTTTTATTTTTAGAAAATTTAGGACAGAATACTTATTAATTAAAGGTTTTTAACTAATTTTTCCATGATTAGTATGTAATGAAAGGATAATTGTAATTAAAATTTGAGCTCATAGTAGATTTATATAAGTAAAAACAGTATTTTTCATTTACAAAAATTAGACACAGATTTCGCTCATTCAGAGTCCGAGTTGCCCTCGGGCCACCATGTTGGCATTTGCAATACTCTATTTAATCTTCTGATTTAGGGTCAATGTAGATTTCATCACACGCAGGGCTCTGTATTATATTTTCTTTGGAAGTCTGAACTGACGTCAGGAGTGTCAGAAATTTCAGCTTTTTAAAGGAATCAAACTTCAGTGTCTTTGTAGTAACTCTTTTTTTGCACCCTATCTTGTTGTATTTGCTGCATTAAACGTTCTTCTTCCAACTTTTGTGTGCCTTTCTGAACTGACATCTCATTCATAGGTAAGCTTATTAAAATATTTTCTGTAGGTCTCACACCTTGCAACATGTGATGGAACAAATAGTTGATCACGTAGCTGAAGAAAATTATACAAGATAAGTAAAAAAATCATATATTCTTTAAAAAGAAAACAGTAAAAAGCACTTGCGGCAAGATGACAATATCGCTAACTCATCGGCAAGTTAGAAGTCTTTCTTTTTTGGTGAAGTTAACGAGAACTATATAAAAATAAATATTGATTTTGAAAATGGTATTTTTAAGGTTGTCATGCATAGCAAGGAATAAACAAATATTTTAGGTGTTAGTCCCCTAGATCCTATGTTGAAGGTCTTGAAAATTACAACACGCCATCGAGAAACACGAACACCATATAACAAACAACAAAATGGCGTCATTGGCTTCTCTAAGTGATTTTTTAGTGCGCAGCAACTTAGAGGGTAAGTAGTATCAATTACGAGGCACTACTTAGTGGTATGACCTTAAAATAAGCCACGTAATATTGCCCTGACTTTCCCTACAATCTTTAACCTGTTTCCGTTAATGAGTTATAATGTTTACGGACACACATGTATAATTTCAGAAATTTATTTATGAACCAAAGGTGGTCTAAAACATGCAGATTCGTCAAATTCTGGAGTCCATATATTTTGTCAATTTCAATTCTTTCGCTTTGTAAACTGGAAAGTAAAAAAAAGTGTTTAATGAAATTAATTTATTATTTTTACTTCGAATAATTAAAGCATCCTCTACCTCCTTGCTTCGTTCGCCAACCCCATAGTTTACAAATCTTCATTGGCATGGAACTAAGAATAAACTTTTGCAGTCTTTTGATAATTTTTTTTCAAATAGACACGGCGTGTCGACTATTCTTTGAAACATAGAAACGCACTGAATTAATTTCCGAGGAACGCAATGCATTCAGAAGGGAAATAATTAGTTTTTCCTTCAAATATTTCCATTTAGACTTCTAAATCTCTCCAGCGGGATAAACACTTGATGTGGTAAAGAGGATTACGTCTGCTAATGCGTCTTCAAACGCATAAAAATAAATTATCCGTAGCCCAGTAATCCTGGTCTTAACACAGACGGAAAAATAATCGCGAAATATGCCGCTTACCTTTTAGAGGCCTTTTGCCCTTCTACGCATTTTTCTTTATAGCTTTCGGATCCTTTCTGTCAAAGTGGACACATCGCGAATCTTGAATTATTGAGCGAAACATTTTCGGAAAGAATATACACTTTCTTTTCCGCCGGAGTGTTATGCTCTTTTAAAAAGCCACCTCTCAACTAGTATAAGTAACAGTTTACTAGTATAAGTAAGGATTAGTTTATGTTATATTCAATCATAAGTGATATTTCAGGCAGAATTCTGAACGATATCCGAAGGAAACTCACTTACTAGACCGGCAAATATTTAATAATGATCAAACTGTTTATTTTCAGAATAAAATTCTGTCAGTATGTACTTATTATCTGCTGATAGTTTGAGAGTATTATGAAATCTATTATAAATTTTCTCTTTATCATTTTCTGCCTATTACCGTTCACATATTACCAATTTTTAAGAATTATCTTTACAAATATTATTATTTTTAATCCTTCATATTTTTCATATTTGGCATAATTTTCTTTCCATACCAGTGGTGAATATAAAAAAAAGAAAGCATCAAAAATTTCAACCTGATGATGACCTGAACAGAGAATTGAAACTCCATCTTGCAACAAAGTGATATCTCACCACTTTACGACATTATTTCTTTTGCCCTTCTGTGGCTTCCTTATCTATTTTTCCCCTCACTAGCACTAAATATAACTATTACTTCCACTTAATTTTAATTACATTCACTTTTAATTTTAAAGCTACAGGAAGACTATTTTATTACAGACCTCCTAAATTTGAACCATGGTCGGAAATGAGTTGGACACATTTGCCAGCCAACCGTCTTCAAACTTTCACCAGCAGTAAGATGATTGACCTTCGACAGATTTAACTTGCACCAGACAAAAAACGGGTCTCAAACTTGTGACTGTCCAGTCCCGAAGCCCACTAACCATTACCCAGGTAGCAATTTCAGTTTGCAGCAATCTTGCTCTGAAAGTCTGCAGAAAGCTTGACACTGCAAGACCGCAAGTTCATAACAAGTTTGAAACAAGTTATCGCAAGCGTTGAAGTAACCATGCGACAAGCTTACAGTGAACTTGCTATGTCAGGCTCATTTCAAACTAGTAGAAAAAAATAGCTTCAAGTCATGGGTACATTCCCTTCTTCTTCAAAGCCTTATCTACTGAGTGGTCATCCTTTTTTATTAACGCAGAATAGGACGGTGGAGTTGCCTTCCTAAGGAGGGGTGACCCTTTTCCCACTCTTTCCGTCAGGGGTATATTCCCCCTTCCTCAAATCCTTATCCTTATCTACTGAGGTATTACCCTCTTTTATTATCGCGTAACAAGACAGTGGGTTGCCTTCCCCCTTCTGACCGCACACTGAGTTATTTTTAAAGGAACTTACTTTAATGATCCGTGTGGTTGCAGAGGAGAGCACGATTCGAACCGACAGTCAGATGGTCCCTAGGCGGGATAGGCTTAGACTCCGGCAGAAAAGGGAAAAAAGGAATTTACGCTTCGTCATTGTGTCAAGTTTGCCGTGTCAAATTCACTGCAATTTTTTTCGAAGAGGGTCGTTGGTTAGGCTATCTTTCTTTGCAGTAGGTTTGCTGCAAATTTGCCACATCAAGTTTGCCATGACGAGATAATGTGAAGAAAAAATCAAACTTCCTGCAACTGTGCATGCTATCTGGTTACTGTAAAAGGAAGAGAGACTTAAAGCTATCTGCTGAGTAAATGGAGATACCACACGAGATGCATAGAGGGAGTGAAATTCTATTTATTCCGTTGCATCCCTTCGAAAGCAGAAGAATATATGCTACTGCTAAAACCCATGCTGTATTTAATGGAAGGGGCAAATTATAGGAAACTTATCTGTGGATAGTCCTGCCCTGCAAACCCAGATGACAATTTTAGTTTGCATCAAACTTCCAGCAAGCTTCCACTGCAAATCTGTAAGCTTGCAGAAAGGTTGACACGACAAGACTGCAAGTGTGAAGCAAGCTTGGAGCAAGTTAACGCAAGCTTCGAAGTCACCACGCGACGAACTGGCAGCAAGTTTGTCATGACAAACATAGCGAAAAAAAACCAACAGAACCTCGGAGTAGAACTCGCGACCTAGCGCTTTGGAAGCTGGCGCTCTAACCTTTCGGCCAGATAAACTCCGAGAGGAGAAGGTAGAATTTGCTAATGCGTCGTTCGATTCCATTCGTATAAGATTTATTTTAAACTCTTTTCTTGATTTCATTAATTTTTTGAGTTGAGAATATGATTTAAAGTCAAAGACAGGGCGATTTTCGCTAATAACTACGTTTTGCACGTAGAATAAATTATGAAATTAGGGTTCAAAAGTAATTACTTTTAAAATGGGACAAAATGTAAGTTATTATTTATTTGAATAAACATTGACTGCTTTTTAGGTTTAATTTTGTTTATGAACGTTCAAATTTCAACGTTAAGAAAAAGGCGATATAGTTTTCTTTGAAGTTCGAGTTCTATATTTAGTAAAAAGATGGAAAATGTTTCAAAATTTTTTTTATAAAAAAGTTAGTTTTTCATAAATTATCATTGATTTATTGAATTAGTAAAAATAAGGACGGTCGAGGAGATGCTATTAAAAATCGGATGTTTACTTATCGGATCGGAAACTTACAGCAAGCTTGCATTGCAAGGGCGTTGCAAGCGAGGGTGGCGATTCTGCATTGTTTGTTTGCCACAAGTTCGCTTCAAGCTTGACGCGTCGAGTTTGCCATGACAAGGCAATATCAAGTCAAAATCAAGCTTGCAGCAAACTTACGTGCTATCTGGGAACTGATTGTACTTTGGACACTGTCAACAAATTTGAACAAGGAAAAAAGCTGAGTTTGAGAATTGAAAACTTTGCGAAGACTCATGCTGCCTATTAGCCATCCACACATACTCGCTTCAAAAACTGTAATGGTTACTTGCACAACAGTATGAGAAAGTATTCTGTTTATTAGCCGGTGCTATGTTTAAACAAAATTGCTAAGAAAGAGGGATATCGAAAAATCACGAATAAGAAAGATTACATTATTACGCTTAATAAAAGGATTTATCACATAAATTCATATTATTCCCGAGTATACAAAACTTATGAAAGGAAAAAGAAAGGATACTAATATAAAATTCCAATAAATAAAGTACTTGTCTGTAACATTAATAAAAAAAATAATGCAATACGTAATACTATGGAATTACGTATAGAAAAAGATCTTCTGTTACATTCGCTTTGTTAATATATAATACAAATATACTAGACATTGCTTAATAAGGTTACACCAAACTATTTATGCTTACTGACAATGAGTGAAAACAATAAAACTGAAATAAAAAAGCACGAAAACAAAATAATATATTTCTATCTTAAATGCTTTTCAAGTTATCAAGCTTCTTATCTTAGTATGTATATCTTTGATTGTCAGTTTTATGACTTAATTAACCGCCTACGACGACCAGCTTGTTCGCTGGGAATTTAATTACAATTGTATATCTTATGCATAATTTGATATTCAAGGTTCTTAACAAAGTGATTTAAAAGTTGAAATTGTGCTAAACATTGAATCAGCGTTCTTTTAGTAGCCTTGCCCCTGTTCTGTTCATTGTCCATATAAAGGGCCCTAATGGAGTCAAGTAACTGTCCATCTCATGTAACATCTAACTGTCCGTTTTCGGCGTTAATTTCACTTTCTTATTCCTTCTTGCAAAATATGTATTTGATTTCAACAAAATGGGCCGAACAAAATGGCAGAAAATGGGCATAACATTTATAGCAAAAGCAATTATTCAGCTTACTGGCTATATTTCTTAATATACTTGTATCTCAAAGACCTTAGTTTGCAGATTCCACAAAAATTTTGATGAAAAAAAGTATGAAAGTAAATTGTATAAGGATATCGCCTAAGCTTTCAACAATGGAAGAGAAACATGCAATTAAATATTTGTTTAAAGAATGAAAACGGTTTGAAATGCATTGCAGGAAGGAAAAGTATTTTTTAAATAATGCCAAAAATATAGTTAAAAATTTAATAAAATTAGAGAAAAATTCGTACAGCAACTTGATTGATATCATTGAAAAGATAATTTTTTCAATTTTTAAATGGTGTACAAATGATGTTAGTGCTGCAATAATTTCGGAAGTTGCTAAGAAAAACACCAAAATTTCGTTCAATATTTAATTAATTAAAATTTTAATCAAAATTTTAAAAATTGGCTCCGGAGTGCACATTCCCACCGTCCAAATTATGTTTTTGCCAAATTTCGTAGCTCTAGGTCCAGCGGTCTGCCCTGTAGAGTGTCAACACACGGACACACACACATTCTCCTTTATTATTACTAGAGATTATAGGTGCTTGTATAATGAAGTCCAACATTTTTCTCATGAGCGAAATATCCATAAATAACTTAAGATGTCTAATTACCAGGCACTGACAGATAATTTCTGTGGCAGGCTATAAATGGTTGCTCTTTCGAAAGGAGCTTTAAAAAAATACAGCAACAGCCTTTAATGATTATATAATCGAACGAATTTGAATAATATATGAAAAACTATTATCAAAGCTTACATTCTGCTTTATGTAAATTTCTCAGATTAACCTTGTCTAAGAATTAAAGGGCTCTCAAAAATGTTCTGCTATTGTTTACGACCGAAGAAAATTCAATCTATTCGAAATTTCAAGAAATTGTTTAAAATTCCATGTTTGATCATTGATATGTTCTTAATATATTTGCGATGATACTCTAACACTTATTTCCTTTATAACCTAATAAGCATAAGAAGAAAATTTAAAAAAAATCTTTTGCAGATATCATGTTTAAAACAGCTGTAAATGATCGAAATTTTTATAAAAATTAGAAAATAGAAACATTAATAATGTTTATAATTCTGGCTTTGAGAAACGTTCAAAACCTCAATTGTTGGTGTGGTAAATTTTTTTAAATACATTTAGCCTGAAGAAAATGCATTCTATCTAATGAAATAAAAATCTATATTTCCAAATTGTTAGACCAAATTTAGTTACCTTTGAATACAACTCTCTGACTGATAAAATGGAAAATTTTTTGGTTGCGGCATTCCATGTCAAATCTAATTCCTCAGCAAATTTATAATTATTTTACTGAGCATAGAAGTTCAAGGAAGATGTAAATGATATATAAGATAAACTAACTAAAAATGCATGCAAATTTTCTGGAAAAAACTGAAAGAATGATGAGGAATTCGGTAGCATTCGTATTTCAAAAGACAATAAATGTTTTCTCCTCATAGATAACTAAAATTACTCCTATAAAGTGTTTCAAAGGTGAATAACCGTTTTTCAATGCGGTGGTAAAAATACCCCTTTTTGTTTTCATGCATAATGAATGCTTGACGAAGGGTGTCCATTAGTTAGAACAATAGACACAAAGCAACAATTATCGTTTGCATTCCGAATACTTTTCTAGAAAGGAAAATTTCGGATTCGAAAATACCTTTAAATGATTTATCTCCGTTTTTCTCTCATTCCGTAGTTATTATCCCTAAGAGCGAGATACGTTCTGCTTCTGAAAGCGCAATTAAACATTTACGCGTCAGCATTCATTCAGATGACTACGGTAATTATTTGGCATTTTTTCGCAACGGAATGGGCACTTAAGAATCCTCCGATGTATTGTGGGAAAGGTTGGAAAGTTAGTGAAACTACTTCCAGTTTTTGTTTCCGTTAATGAAAGAAATGCTTCCATTGTTAAAATTACTTTTCCCCCTTTAGATTCTACTCTAATTACTTTTTGTTTTAGAGGTTCATATTGATTTTTTTAGTCTTGCATCATTATTACTTATATAATATGTTAAAACAATATTTAAATAGTTTAAATAATTGATTAATACCTTTTAGCAGTTTAAGAGTCTTGATCACTTGAACGATTTTTCAGTGAAAACAACTGATTACTAGTTTTTTCACGTCTCACAAAATTGAAATTGCATTTTACGGTTTTTTAAAGTGCTTTACTTAGAACTTTCCTCTTGTATTTCATTGAAATAAAAAAAACGGAGAATAATGGACTAAAACTAATTATAAGCAGAGCAATTTAATTTCAGATATATTTATAAAAGTGATGAATATTTAAAACTCTTATAATTTCTAGGATTTTAGAAGCATGTACTTAATATATTTTTTGTGAATTTGGGAAAAAGTTCAGTAAATTTTCAACATCAGAATTTCAAACTACCTTCTATAAAAAAAATTGTTTTTAATTATTTAATATTGTAATTATTTTCACACTTTTTGACTTTTTTAGAAATTTTACAGATCATAAAGAAACAGTTTAAGTTCAAAATATGCGTAGAATATTTTAGAGAATCTCATTTAATTTTATTGAACTACACGAAAGGAAAAAGCACTCATCATGAACAGTTAAATGTCAGAAATTATCGAACTAGTGCTCGAACTCGATTCCTATAAGATACAAGAGTGATATCATTGTGTCCTATGTTCTCCTTTTCAGGGTTGTATCTAGATTTTTTATTGCAGAAGCTAAAAAGGAATTACTTTAAATTCTTAATTGTCTTATTTTTTGATTATTGAATACAAATATAATAATGAACTGGCATGCTCCAAAAAATTTCAGTATTTCCCTTTTGCATGGTGGCAAAAAATAGCAGGAAACATTTTTTAGCCAAAAAAATTCCTTACTTTCCTCTAATGTCCTTTCGTAATTTCTAAGAAAAAATTTCTCTTCCATACA
>BGPR01040178.1:3098-14048 GCA_013235015.1 Araneus ventricosus | reverse complement strand
CAAACCTATATGATGAGCAGTCATGCTCCCTTACTCACCTCACTTCTGCTCCTCTCCACAAGATATCTTCTACTCAGTCTTTTGGTTCGGTTAACGAAAGAAATGAGTGTAATTAGGCAGTATAATCTAAATCTACATATCTGTGCTGAGTTTGACATGAAAGTTTACAATACTTCTCATTCACAACATCTAATCTAGTCAACATATAAACACGAAAGCTAAGTCCTGGTACACACATGCGATTGTGTCGGAAAAGTCATAGCTCGTTCAAAAGAACGGAAGGATGAACGGGGAGACGCTGTCGCATGACGCGTAAGTACTGTTGGGGATTTACATGAGGCTGATGCGATCTATGACAATGATTGATATAAAACAAATTTTTTTTTCCAGGTCACATACTGTAGAAAAATGACTCGTTCTAAGGATAAAGTAGTATCAGATGCAATGGAGGAGATTTACAATTATTTAGATGGACAGGATGATTGCCAGTACTCTGTAGGCGAGCTGATGGAATGGATTTCTGGAGAAAAACTATCACCAACAACAGTCAGACAAAAGATGAAGGGAAATACTGAGACCGCAGTTTTTGAGAACAGTTTCGTACACGAAAAACTATTGTATGTTTTCGTGATGCTAGTGAAAAAAATCACTTGGTGTCAAATTAATCAATCAAAATCAAATCACGACACTTGGTGTACTTCAAAGTCAAGTAATGAAAAAACAGAGTGAGAATCGTTCAAACTGCTGGTGCAATATCATTAGAAGACATGCAGCTAATGGCGTATGACACCACAATTTTTCCACATAGTGACAATTTCTGTTGTGCCTCAGACTCTCAGGGCATTCATGGATTATCTTTCAGGAAAAAAAGGGATAATGAGAAAGCGAAAAAGAAGTTGACAGCACTACATTTTGAGTTCGAGCAAAAGGCCCAAAGTTTTAGAATTTAATTGAAAAATAGAGGTTTCTACTGTTTAACAAATAAATTTATTGTGATATTATAAATTATAAAATGCATTCTTTCTATATTTAGGGCCGTATTTAACGCATTAATAGCTTTTAATGTCAAACCAGAAAGTAGCATATGTCTTCATAATGTAGTTAACAAGTATTTTGAGTTCGCTTGTAGGGCTTGTTTGGGAAATGAACAAGAGCAAGACCCGGTTTGCACATGTCCAGGATCTCTTACGCCTAGATCTGGAGTGCATTGTACTGTCTGAATTGCTCTGACAATATCCAGAAGGTACTTTTTATCTTTACTAAGATCAGTTTTATTTATATTGATTTCATATAACTCAATTGTTTAAAATTTATAAAGGGCAATTTCTCACAATTAGTCAGTTTGCCTATTTGCTCAGAAAACGACGCTGGTCCCATCGTCTCTCCGTCCAAATATTCAAATAAATGTTTGATTGTAGCTCGTTGGAGTGAAGTACGCATTTGAACCATTGCAGAGGGCGCTGAATTTTAAGCTCTATTTTTGAGGATAACACCATTTTTCCATATGTGTCATCCAGTGGAAGATATTGTCCACCAGGTTCACGAATCACACTAATTTGCCCCTCTTTCCTTATTCTTCGGTATATTTTATTTCCTATTTTTTCTTGAAAGATAATATTAACTTTTCTACCATCAAAATATAGTTCCTTTGTGTCTATTAGCCGATCCATATTTTGTCCTATAGCTTGTCGTGTCTTCTGTTTCTCTCTCCTTATCTTGCTTTTATCGACCACTAGCGACTCGCTTTAGCTCACATAGCGTGACTTGTGAACCTGGCGGGAAATATGCCGGACACGTCATACCAGCAAGCAGAACTGGTAGTGATATAGCCAAGTGCATTCTTCACCACCTGGAAGATAATGTGGTTGACGTTAACGAACTGGAAGCAATTGGTTGTATGGTACAGCAACAAATACAGATTGGAAAAATGGCGTTGTCAGCAACATACAGTGGTTCATATGCTTACTTCACTCCAACGAGTTACCATTCAAACATTTATTTGAATATTTGGACTTTGAGACAATGGGATCAGCGTCATTTTCTGGAAAAATAGGCAAACAACGGACCAATTGGGAGAAATCGCCCATTATAAATTCGAAGCAATTGAATTCAATATAAAGCTGATCTTAGTAAAGATCAACGGTACCTTCTGGATATTATCAGAGCAATCCAGACCGGATAATACGCTCCAGATCTGCCGCAAGAGATACTGGATCTCTCAGTCACTCCCGATGGCTGACATGTGCAGACCGGGTCTTGCGCTTGTTCATTTCCCAAACAAGCCCTATAAGTGAACAAAAAATACTTGTTAACTACATTATGAAGACATATGCTCCTTTCTTGTTTGATATTAAAAGATATCCGTCCTTCAAATACGGTTTTAAACATAGAAAGATTGCATTTTATAATTTAAAATAGCAAAATGAACTTAATTGCTAAACTGTGAAAACCTCCATTTTCCATCTAAACTCTAAAAATTTGGACCGTTTGCTCGAACTCAAAATGTAGTGAATTTTTCTGTCATGAGGGAACTAAAATGAAGTACTTAGACGCTATTAGAAACCAAAATCTATAATATGTGAAATTTTAGCATAGAGTTAAATATTGTTGTTTTTTGTCATTTTTTACAAACTTTAGGCTCTTTGTACGAGATGAAGATTAAAAGTTAAATTTTCCATATTTTTCCGTTGATTAGCATGGTAATACATAAATTTTTCTCCTATTAGAATTCGATACTCAAAAAATCGATTTTTTTTTTTTTCGATCCACACTATTGTACAGCCTAAACCTGCAGGAACATTCTGTTAATACATTTTTGATAATGGAGATTTTAGTATTGGTATTCTTGATGGTTTGAATACTTCCCACAGCATGTGATGTATCAAGTGCATTACAACCTTCCTTTCTCTTCCTACTGCACTCAGTATCAAAAGGCTGAAATCAGCTCCCGCTGTTGAAGAAATAGGTAAACTAGGTGTTCTGGAACTGCTTACATTTGAGAACGTGAAGAAGAGTACATTGCAGCAAATTGTCGTTCAGGACCTGAACATACTAAATCCTATTCCTTCCATTATATTTTTATTTTGACTTCCGGATATACATTGTGGCACCTGCCATGGTACCTGTACTAATGGTGCACCTATAGAAGAAGAGGAGTTCGAACTTAATGAGTAGTAGAAGAATCTGATGAAATTTACTTAAAATAATTTATTAAACAATTAAATGAAACAATTTATTCATATTTTTATGTAGGTATGTATATTGTATATAACGTGTGTGTCGTGCGTGTGTGTGCGGCGTGCGTGCGTGTGTGCCGCATATTATTATTGATGATGATATTGTGTGTATGCGTGCGTGCGTGCATTAATGTACGTGGTATTGATGATGATATTACTGTATTGTGTGTGTGGTAGTGAAGTGTGTGTGTGTGTATTGATAGTGATGACATTGTGTGTGTGTGTGTGTTATTATTGTAATAAATAGCTGCCCAGTTTTTTGTAATAAAACTTTCTCCTCTTCAAAATAAAACTAACATTTTCATCAACTTTTAATTATTCACTCTCTCATACCGCTCTATATTCTAAACCATTCATCCTACGAAAAAATGTAGGACTATTTCTGTAGGAAATTTAATGTAGTTTAATTTTATTCTAAGTTTTTTTCGCTAGAGCCCATAGTTTTCGAGATATTTAAGAAAAACTGGAAAAAAACACTGCACCACACGCGCATCCCCCAGCGGCGGGGACTTTTAGTATGTCGTTTAGGTTACTACCCCCAGAAACTGTGCCAAATTTCAAAACTACACCATTTATTTTTTCTGTTCTTCTTTCATTGACTGGACTAGACCAAGGAGAAGGGATATTGTGGTGGGGAATGATGTGAGGGGAGGAAGGGAGAACGAGAGTTCAGCAAATAGGTTTGCCTCCCCCCGCCCCACTACCCTCAATACATACAATACTGCTCTTGTAAAATTATTATATAGACATGAGGTTTTTTTTCTGAATGTCGTTGTTTCAGCATTCTTTATTGATTTTACCATTACAATAAGGAATTTTAGAAACACTCACTTTTTATACCACCTCTATCTCCTAAACTATTGATTCTGCAAAAAAAATGTAGCACATTTTCTGTGGGATATTTAATATAGTTTAATTATGTAAGTAAGTGTTTTTCGTTAGAACCCATAGTTTTCGAGATATTTAAAAAACTGAAAAATCTCCCTTGAAACCCCCTGTACCCCCCTACCCCCACCGACGGGGACTTTTAATGTGTCGTTTAGATCACTACCCCAACAACTGTGCCAAATTTTTAAACTACACCATTTTTTTTCTAATCAGCAATTTTTGGTCTTCTTTGACTGGACTACTTAGATAGATTCATGTCTCTTTTAGAAATTTCACAAAGGCTGTTTTGGTACGGACAGTGTAATTTACAACTGCGATCAGATGACAAGAAAGAAGAAGGATAAAGCAGGTTGAGCACATTCTATTTATAGTAAAAGTTGAGAAGAAAACTTTCTTGGAAATGTTAAGTGTCAACCTGTTTCTTATATGATTATCTACTAGCAAGTGAAAAGGATATTTGACGCAAAATCAGGAAAATCCTGGACAATATTTCAAACAAGACAGATTGTCCTTATTATTATGGGATATTCCTCATTTTAAAAGAGTAAAGGGAATATGTATCACTGATTCCACGGCTTGGAGATAGTAAAAAGACATTATTTTTACCATTCTGTACGGCAGCATTTCTCTTCATTTCACATTCGGTGATCCCAAATTTTCCTGAAAAAGAGGAATTATTACAGGTAGAAAATCAAGTTTTCGTTCCTTTTAACATTTTATCAATAAAAAATTTTCATTCCATAAGTCTTGTAAAATTCATTAAAAAGTTAGTTGCTATGACCACTAAACATCTGAAGTTGACTAGATCCATTATTACAGACAATTTCATTAATAGAAACAGCGATCCTGAAACTGATATTATACTAAAAAGGCACCGACCGACTCTTTTTTTTATAGCTCATTACGTGAACTTTCTGTTGTAAAAGATAATTTTCAGATAATTCTATTCCTTATAAATTTAATTCTTTTCTAAACACTTTTAAATATTTAATTTCATATGTTCCATATTTGTAAAGACTAAATTTTGTAATCGAAGTTTACTCACTTCCTAACTTCCAAGAGTTTTGAAATGTTGTACATTTGTATATTCTCTATGACAATACACAATTTTAATATTTTCTGAATCGATTATCAGTTAATTATTAACTAAATGAAATTTTGAATCCGTTCTAAGGGCCGCAACCTGACAGTAAATTTGAGTCAAAAATGACATCAATATTAAAAAGTGGAAAATATTTAAATTTAAAAGTTTCTGCTTCTTAGTATACTAGCAAAAGTGTGTTTTGATAGAATTGTTTTTAATTAAATTTCTTCTTTATACAGTTTCATTATTTTATTACTTACAATCTATTAAGAACTGTGTTACAACAAAACGGAATCTAAAATAAGAATAAATGTTTCAGAAGAAAAATATTGGAGAGAATTAAAACTTTTCACTAATGTGAAATGATTTTAATATACTTTGGACCCTGAATTTATAAAATGTCCATCCTTAAAATATTGCTTTCATTTTCTTCAAATATACATAGATCATTGGCAATATATTGTTACGAAGCTATAAATTCGTTTCCCTGAGATGCTAATCTTGGCGACAAACTTGGCGACTTGGCGATAAATTTGGCGACTTGGCGACAAAGTTGGCGACTTTGGCGACAAGTGGAATTCTCTAGAAGGACCTCGAAATTTCAAGCTATTTCTACTGGTTTCATGAACTTTCTAGAGACTACGTCACTTCCTCCGTAATGAAGTCACTTCCTGTTGAAAAGTATAAAGCCAAGCTCTCAAGCCAAGAAGAGTTAGTTGGAATTTGACCTGCAAGCAAGCTGGTGAGTTAACAAGAAACCTTTGAGCATTGTGTTGAGATTTATTGGTAGTCTCTGTTGTGAATTTTTACTAGTGCTGTGTTAATACTTGTGCTACGTTTCTTTGCTTGAGAATATTTGTAAAATAAAGAGCTTTATTTTTGTAATCCTGCTTATTGGACTGCATTTACATACACCCACAAGTTGATTTTGTCACAATATGAATTTATTCTTTCTATGCATTGAATCCCAATTGGAAGTATAAAATATATGCTTCATTTTAACTTTCTTCTATTTTTTACATAATTATTCTATGTTAACTATATAAATAAGAAATCTTCGAAATTCATCAGTATGTTTATACATCATCTTAATAAAAATAAATAATGACCTTCAAGTTCACTTACCGTGTGCAATTTGAGCGACTACCGCCAAACTCTAAATACAAAGATATATTATGTAAGGACATTCCTTTCCTAAATTGCTACTTTATATTAATGAAAATCAAAAACAAACTTAATTGTCAACAATGCAGAAATGAATGTAAACAAGCTTTTTAAATACAGTGAAAGCTCTCTAAAGTCTAGTCCTTCCTCCGTTCCAGGGAAAATTGCAACCATTCTAAAGTGGTTTCATGTTTAAAAGTACAAAATACATATTTCAACAAGCCCTAATTCGTTCGTTTCTGATAAAGCGAATTTTAAGAATTGTCTAAAAAAAATACTTTATTCGAAATTTTCGAATTTTCCCTCCATTTCAAGCTATAACCGATGACGTTTCTTTGGCACATCAACTTTAAACTTTCGTGACTTGGTTTGATGGATGAATCGTTGAGTTTTTTGGCACAAAAGCCAAATTTGGTCATGCTGTTCCATACGTATGGATTAAAAGGAAAGAAATGTATAATAGATGAAAACAGATAAATGCTCTGCTGTTAAGATTTGAATAGAATCAATTGATGAAGTTCACGAAGTTTAACACAATGAAAGCCATGTGAAAACTAGTGGTAATTTTCAGTTTCTTCATTCGGACCGTGTGACCAGTGATGGACATCTTGAATCTGTTGTTTTAGCGCCGTGTGCTCATCTGTTGGCACGTTTTATATGGGTTTTACATATGCTAACAGATTATCCGGTTTCAAGACATGTCATACCTTGATGCAGTCACTTCGACGCCACATAAAAAGTAACTTGCTAGGACTACGTAGGTATGAAAAAAGTCAAATAACAGACATAAAGTAAAGAATATGTAAAAACCAACGAGATTAATTATGAAAAACCTTTCAATAAGAATCTTCAAAAAACAAAAATCGGTCCCATTGATGAGTTCTGCGCAATCAGAGCGGAGCTTGATATGTTAATCGAATACAGTGATGTGGTTCGAAAGCATTTTTATCCAAACATTCTTAAATCTTTGAAAGCTATCAGTTTTACCCATTTTATTTAACCTTACGCTAGTTTTCTAGTTTTCTTCACTTTGACATTTCGTTCTGTAACCAGCTTTTTTCCTCTTCTTGGCCGACTTGCTACGTTTATATCACATTTAAGACTTGAACTTTTGGCTATAACTCGCCACATGTTTGCTGTAGCATGAGCAAGTACACTTTTTGCAGAATAGAACTCCAGTTAATCTTTCTGGGGCGTTCAACTTCCACTACGCAGCATGCCCGTCTAGTGAAAATCAGAGCTTCAATCTCCGAGGAAGAAGGGAACTGAATAGCAAATTTATGACGTAAGGCCCGTACAAAAGCGTCGGCATCCCCAATTGTTCAAAATATAATATCCTTTATCATGTGACTTTAAAGCAAAAAGTGAGCTTACTTCCCCCTCCCCCAAGTATACGCTTCATGCAGGTTACGTCAGAAGCAGTGACGGCTCGTCAGCTCATAAAGAAACATAGATTTTAAGTTATAAAAAAATGGCAAAGCGTTTATTCATGTTTTTGGCTATAATTAAATTTCCAACAAAAACTTTTGGTGGTAAACCTCAGATTCGTAGTCAGTACTCGAAAAAACATAGCAAAAAATTACAACTCCTTCGGAATTTTATTTAAAAAACTACTTAATGACTGGACAACTGAGAAAAAACGAAAAAAGCCAAATGAGGGAGTCGCGCCAAGCAAGAGCTGGGAAAAACGCAGCTGAAGTGCATGTAATTTCAAGCAGAGAAAGGGTTGCTTTTTCTCCCGCCTGAGAGATCCACGTTGCTGAGTGCGCGAATTTTGATCCTTAGTAGGAACAAGACTCTATGCAACTCTTCTCTGTCTCTCTCTTTATTCTTGATTGATTTAAAATCTTCCTTTTACGTTTTTTATTACTTTTTTGTAATTTTCTTTGTTGATTGAACTTTCAAAGTGGAAAAGAAACCCAATTAGAATTAAAAAAGAAAATACGAGCTTTTAAAATAATTCCGGGAGGGAACTGAATTTCTGCAGCTCTAATGGACGAACCGTCACTGGTCAGAAGCGAAACTGAAGCTGAAAAACCCAAACAAAAAATTTGTTAATTAACACGCTCTTTTCATCTTCTAATTTTGTGTAACTGTTTCTTGTGTTTTGATGGTGCTTGTGTTCATGTAAATATGCTAATATATATTTCTTATAAATGAATCGAATGTCGAGTCTTCTTCTGTTGTGAGTAAAGTCACTATAATGGATTACACAAGGTTTTATTGTAGCTTCCTGTAGCCGTCAGAATGCACGCTTTCCCGGTCAAAGAAAAAGGTAGGATTTTTTTGATATTCAAATTTTCATAATTGAATAACATCCCTAAATTTAAAATCACGAATGATTTTTAACAGAAATAAAGTTGCGCTGTTTTATTGCAGCTTCCTGTAGCCGTCAGAATGCACGCTTTCCCGGTCAACAAAAAAGTTAGGACTTTTTTGATATTCAAATTTTCATAATTCCACTCAACTGCCCACTCCATTGCCAGTGGCAGTAGTGTATCGGTCGGCATATAAATTGTACATGCGTTCCAGTTTCAATATTACTTTAGATTTTGTTTCTTTAATGTTTTATTAAAGTTGTTAAGTATTAATGGAGTCAGTTTTCCTGGAGTCAAATGAAGTGTCACATCTAATGGTAACCTGCACACTTTAAGTAGTGACCTCGGATATTCCGATGGCGGTCTTGTATTGAACCCCCTGGACAGAACTCTTGGACTGTGACCGCGGTAGCCTAGTGGTAAAGTGCCGGTTGGAGCCGGGGGGTTCTAAATTCATACACACGATCCCACTGAAGATCCGTCGTGTATTGGGCCTGTTGCACGTTCAGTCATACGTAAGGGGTCAAACGTCTTCCCGTTGGTGTAGTGGGGAAGTTGGGAGAAAGGGTTTCAGCTCAGGTGTCGTCCTCGTCATCTGACAGCGGTTCAAATGAAGAGGTCCGTCCCAAAATAGCCCTCGTGTTGCTTCAAAACAGGACGTTAATATAACTAAACTAAGCGGCAGTAGTGTATCGGTCGGTATATCGATTCCATATATGTTCCAGTTTCAATTTTACTTTAGATTTTGCTTCTTTAATGTTTTATTAAAGTTGTTAAGTACTAATGGAGTCAGTTTTCCTGGAGTCAAGTGAAGTGTCACATCTAATGGTAACCTACACACTTTAAGTAGTGACATCGGACGTTCCGATGGTGGCATTGTATTGAGCCCGTTGGGCAGGACTCTTGGAGATTGAAAGATTTTTGCTATCTATCTGCATCCTGCCCTCTGCCATGTTCGTCGCTTTTGTTTGCTTCCATCCAATATTTCATATTCATTTCTTTATTTCTTCTACTGAGATTGCTAGGGTAAGTGTGAAAATTCCACATTCGTGGCGCGATAACGCTGAATTGTAGTTTGCAAATATTGAATCTCACTTCGCAATTGCGTCTGTTACTGTTTCACAAAATAAGTTTCATTATGCCATCCCGTCATTAGATAGTGAATAATGGGTATAGTGGTAGTGAATAGTTGGAAATAATATACCACAAAAATGATTTTTACACAATCTAAAAATTAAAAAAAATCTCCAATTTTAACATCGTTTTCTACAGTTGTTCAATATTTGAAATGTATAATTCTGATGAAATTTTATTGTCCTACGCGTTTGCAAATAGGTATTATAAAACTAAATCCATTGAGGGGGCTGAAACCTCAAAATCAGAAAAAAATATAACCTCGTCTTTTTCCCCTGGAACCTTTAGATATTTATATCACTTTATAGACATCTTTCATACCGAAACTTTAATGAACTGGAACACTTAACCAACCATCTTTCGAATTTTCAATAAACACATTAATTAAGAAAACAGGTGGATTGATTTAAATTTCGTAAGAGATTTAAGTCACTTACCAAAACTATCAAGAACAATTGACGGATCATATTAAATGTATGGCTTCGGGTAAACCTAGAAGGAAAAGATTCAAATTTTCTGAAAAGAAACTACAAGGATTTGTGTATTTATTTACAACCCTTCCGAACACAGCCTAACCAATAGGGTGTAAGACCTTCCACAGGCCGGAAGGGAAACATAAAACATAAGAAATTAACTACATTAAAAAAGAATTTACAAAGAACCCCAAGGGGTGAGCAGAAAAATTTAAAAATCATCGTTTACAACAATGAAGTAAAAAAAGGATAAAGAGCAAAAACACAAAGTACAAAAAGAAGAGCAAAAACACAAAGTACAAAAAGAAGAGCAAAAACACAAAACGCAAAAAAGCCAAAGAGCAAAAACACAAAAAGCTTAACATTAAAAACACAAAACACAAAAAGATTAAGAACAAAGACACAAAAAGATTAAAAGCAAAAACACAAGAAGATTAAGAGCAAAAACACAAAACGCAAAAACCCGAAGAGCAAAAACACAAAACGCAAAAACCCAAAGAGCAAAAACACAAAACGCAAAGAGCGAAAACACAAAAAGCTTAACATTAAAAACACAAAACACAACAAGATTAAGAGTAAAAACACAAAACGCAGAAAACCAAAGAGCAAAAAACACAAAACCCAAAAAGATTAAGAGCAAAAACACAAAAAGA
>BGPR01040177.1:0-14049 GCA_013235015.1 Araneus ventricosus | reverse complement strand
CTGATACTTCGTTCAATTTTGTGTACTGCAAGTCCTAAAATGAAAGGGATTTCATTTATTGATTGAAATCTCAGATATTTAGAAGAATAGCAAATTCATCAATGTTATATTTTTTAAATATGCAAATAATAAAAAAATTAATTTTCTTCATTTGAAATTTAACAGTATGATTAAAATAAAATGTTTTCTAAAAAAAGTATTGGTCAATCAAATATTGGTTTTGGTCTGAAATTATGCGACACGGCCAAATCACTATTATTACTCGTACTAATATCAACAAATAAAAATGTTTTATAAACTTTAATTCTGTACCTATTGCAACAATCAACCAGCCATGGTATAAGCTACGCAAACAACAAAGAAATCCTGATAGATAATCCCATATTACCTCTCCACAGTGATTGGAACAGTTAGACCAGTCAGTCTTTTCTTTTCTGGCGGATATTATGCATGTGCTTGGCTTTGTATAGCACAATGCCCAGCTCATGGAAACTATAGATGCAAGAAGCAGAGATTCCTAAAACAGGAAAGACTATTTGATAATATTCCAAGCAATAATCTTCTAACCGGCTTGAAGGTATATAGGCACATTTATTATAGATTAACTGTAAAATGCCTTATGCATTTTATAATTAAAAGAATCCAAAAAAATGAGAAATGTACCTGCAGATTTAACTAATGGTATACAAACCTAAAAAATATTCAATTTTTCAAATAAAATATAGAATTTGACTTTCATATAAAACATTTGAAACATCAATAATATAAAAGTACAAAAAATATTCATCAGAGGAGGGGGAAAGTAATAAAAAATATGCTATGACTTCATCATACAAATTCTGAGTTTTACAAGTAAAGTAAAATTTTCACTCTCCTGCAACACTATTATTTATAATGATTATAATGTTGGTAAGCAGATGAGAAATAATAAAAATGGTAATAAAATGAAATTCACAGTTGTAGAAAAATAGTGTTGAAATCAGTCAATAGGAAGCACAATTAAAAGATATCATACATCAAAGAATTAAGATCTTTTTCTATATGTGACACTTATGCTAGCAAATAAAACCTTACCCAAAAGTATCTATGTTTGGGTAATATGATTAACAGTTTTCATTTTGTACAAATATTACAAACAAAACACCAACCTCTAAGTTTATGTTTGTTCAGTTTGTAGGATTCATCTAAAGCTATATCTTAATATAAATAAAAGTCATTGTGGGTATTTATGTATGTATGTTCCGCAACAGATTGAATATTTGTCCACAGTCCCCAGACAAGTTATGTTTGAGAATTTAATAAACTTAAATGATTTTAAAAGCATTAGCTTATGTCATAAACATAACTAAACAGTATATTTTTGTACAAGGCACACACACAAAAAAAAATGTCTGAAAGATATAAAAGGAAAAACTGGTTTTACTCTCGCCTACTTTTTTTTGTAATAAGATCTTGGCTGAAGAATAACTTCTTTGAATTGGTTATAAGAGCTAAAATAAATTGTGCTTATCATGATCATTTAAGTGAACTCTTATTTATTACCATTTATCCCTATATATTTTTTCTTGAGTAATTTTTGTTTTCATTTCACCAAAAATCTCCTTAACAGAAACTGTTCCTCAAACAAAAATTAAATTCCTTTTGTCTCTTTCTCTTATGTAAATATAAAAGCCATATTTAAATTCAATAACTCTGATGTGGTGGTGCAAGGTTATCATTGAATCAGCGGAACACCATAAAACTGACACCATTGTCAATTAAAATAAAATTTCCAGAAATCTAACTATAAATAAAAGTCAAGGTGGGTATGTCTGTATGTATGTTCCACATCTCCTCCTAAACCACGCCACTGTTTTCAACCAAACTTTACACACTTATTAATTAAGACAAGGGGAAGATTACTGTCAAATTTCAAAGTGCACATGCTAAATAAATAGTCATTTAATTCAGGGTGGCCATCATTTTTGCTGTTTCAGTTTCCTTGACTTTTCCCTGACATTTCCAAGTTTTATAAAAAATTTCCCTGACTTTTTTCGGAGGTAGCCCATCAACCATAGAAAAAATCACTTGCACATTGGCCATTCTAAGTATTCATTTAAGTCAGTATGGTTTGAATAAAAAAGCAAAATGTTTGAAAAAAGAACATTTATTCAAAACTTCTAAACAATAAACCATAAAATAACTAATATATCTTTACAACGAACAATTCTACTATACCGAATTTTCCAGGTTTTTCTGATTAAAAATAAAAACTTAAAAAATCTTTAGGACGATCAAAGTCTCAATAAAAATATACGTTGCAAAATAAAACATAAAAAGGCAGAGAAAAAAAAATGAAAGAAAACGATTTTTTTACTGATGTTTATAAATTAAAACACAGAAGCATAATATTCTGTCACACAAATGGAATAGAATAGTTTGCAAAAGAAAAAAAGCAACTTTTTATTCCAACCAACTTCCTTTAATACGGCTCAAAATGGACAATATATAAAGAGAAATAAATAAAACATCAATGACAAAAAAAGAGAGAAAAAATAAAATTCGCGAAAATGGAAAAAAAACCTGAATTTACCATTATAAATTAAATAAATAAAAATCTAATTTGAATTTTTTTAAAAAAATTATTGTGGCGTCAACTCCTCTCTTGTGCTAATCCATCACTTTGCTAAATTTGATCTCATATGTTCAAAGATCTGGGCGTGTGTAAAGAACGCGGAGAAAAAAAAAAAAAAAAAAAACGAACATGCATACATAATAGTAAAAAAAATTGTTCTTTTATATGTATGGGTAACAGCTGTCCCATACTTTGAAGATCCCACAATTTATCAAAATAATCAGTAATCATAATGTTTCCCAACACTCAGATAAAAAAACATACACAAAATAAAACAAAAAATGCTGAAAGAAAATATTAGCACTAATTTCAAATAATTCATAATCCAATGAAAAGATCTCCAGAAATGAAAAAACAAACTAATTCTGGTATAACTCCTATTTGATATTAAATCATCATAAAAGCAGGCAGTAGTTTGGATGCTAACTTATAGACAGATAAAGAGAAATTTACGATCTCGTAAGCTACCTGAATCTCTTGGACATATAGCCACATCCCGGTTCTTCTTCCACATCTGAGTGTGATTATACTATAGATTTTCATCTCAAGAAGTATCATCCTCGTCATCTGACCGTGGTTCAAAATTACGAGGTCCGTCCCTAAATAGCCCTCGTGTTGCTTCAAAACGGGACGTTAATATAAGCTAACCTAACCTCAAGAAGTATCATCTAATTTAACTACCAAAAGGAACACGATTCTGTTCATACAGTCCATTCAACGAAGGTTCAAAATGGGGGTGAAAAAACATTAACTCATATAGTTTTGAAAATAGGTACACATGTTCCTGAGGAGTTTATTATGAACATACTAAAAGTCCCCGTTCCTGGAGGGTAAGTTCACGGCGCCATCTTGGATTTCACACCCTTTTTAGTTTTTCCTGAATATCTCAAAAAATATTCAGTTTTCAAATTACAATTGATTAAACAAATTAAAGAGCATAAAATTCCCTACAAACATATACTTTTATTTTTCTTCCAGCTTTTATAGTTTCCCAGATAATGGGTCTCAAAAGTTGCTGCCATCTTTGATTTCATCTCCCTTTTTTAGTTTCTCTTGAATATCTCGAAATGTATTCAATTTTCAAATTACATGTAATCGGCAAATTAAAGAGAGCAAACGCATGCTTTTATTTTTTGTTTTAGCTTTAATAGTTTCCGAGATAATGGATTTAAAAATTTGCCATCATTCTTGGATTTTATCCCCCTTTTTTTAGTTTTTTTTTAATATCTCGAAAACTATTTGATTTTCATATTACATTAAATACAACAAATTAATTATCGTAAAATTCCCAACCAATGCATGCTTTTCTTTATTTTCTAGCTTTAATAGTTTCAGTGATATTTAAGAAAAACTAAAAAGGGGGGATAAAATCCAAGAATGGTTGCAAATTTTGAAATCCATCATCTCGGAAACAATTAAAGCTAAAACAAAAATAAAAGCATGCGTTTGTAGGGAATTTTGCGCTCTTTAATTTGCTGACTACATGTTATTTCAAAATTGAATAGATTCCGAGATATTCAAGAGAAACTAAAAAAGGGGGGATGAAATCCAAGATCGCGACAACTTTTGAGACCCATTACCTGCGAAACTATCAAAGCTGGCAGAAAAATAAAAGTATATATTTGAAAGGAATTTCACACTTTTTAATTTGTTGAATCAATTAAGATTTGAAAATTGAATACTTTTCGAGTTATTCAGAAAAACTAAAAAAGGGGGAATGAAATCCAAGATGGCGGCAACCTTTGAGACCCATTATCTGGAAAACAATTAAAGCTGGAAGAAAAATATATTCATGTATTTGTAGGGAATTTTACGCTCTTCAATTTTTTAAATCAATTGTAATTTGAAAACTCAATAGTTTTCGAGATATTCTGGAAAACTAAAAAAGGGGGATGAAATCCAAGATGGCGTCGTGAGCTTACCCCCCAGGACCGGGGACTTCTAGTATGTTTATCAGAAGCCCCTAACGAACATGTGTACCAATTTTCAAAACTATATTATTTAATGTTTTCTTCAAACCCTTCGATGACTGGACTAATAACCAAAATTTCGGTCCCTTGGAAATTTAAATGTAAACACCTCGCAACCTGGCGAGGTGTTTACATGAACACGAACGGCATTCATTTTTGACTGTCAGTAAATGATTGATTTTCATTCGTTGCCAATGGTGTTTCATTCCATTTATGAAAAAAGATCAGCGAGTTGTCGCCTGCAATAAGAATTATCAAAATAAAAAAATTCCAGGTTTAGAATAAATTTCCCTGTTTTTTCCCGGTCTCCCGAAATTCCCTGACTATTCCCGGTTTTCCAGTCGGGTGGCCACCCTGTAATTAGAAATTAACCGAAACAGTTTTTCTGTATTAACTTCGGAGCAAATTATCCCTCAAAAATTATGTTTATACTATCTTAAAGTTCAAATTTTTACCTTTTCAATGATAACCAATTTTATGTCTGTGACATTTTTTCTTCAATTTTTATTGATTTTTCAAAATTTATTAAATGATTGATTACCTGCAGACGATTTTGAAATAACACAAATTTATAAATACTCCGTTGCTAGGCAACGGTTAAATTTTGAACTAATATACCTTTATTTCTGAAATTTTTGCTTAATTTTATATAAGACAAGAGAGATCATCATCAACTTTTAAAAGCCCTAATCTTATTAAAATTTCAGTTAATTGGAAATTAAGCAAAATTTGGCATCTTTTGTGATATTTTTTGAAAATATGTATTATGTCACAAAACTATTTTTACATTATTTTTTAATTATCTTTTCATGACACAAGTTTCATTTCCATTCAATTCATTGCCCTCATTTTAAAAATTTTTCAAAAATTAAATTGTGTACAAAATTTACAATTTGTAACACTTTTTTTTATTGGTGAAAAACAAGAATACATAAGAAAAACTGTTGCTATCTCACAGTAGAAGAATTCTGGATGAAGACTAATTTTATTATTTTTTTATTCATACCTATTTCAATGCTTTGTCTTAATTAAAAATTTACTATGTAATTAATTGTCCCAAAACATCCGTTAAAATCTTGCTTATATTGCAAGATTTATGAACAAAATTTGAAATACCCATGCAAAAAAATATTAATAACTTATGGAGAAAATGAGCTATCGGCAATTTTTAAAAATAGTCTGGTTCAATTGATATTCTCATTTTAATTATAAAATGTTTCAGAAGATAAAAGAATTTGGGGTATTGTAATTTTCTATACAAAAGTAGTTTTTCACATCAAAAATATTAAAGTATTTTAATCCCGGGCAACGCCATGTATAACAGCTAGTATTATTATAAAACTATAAAAAAGAGTGTGCATTTACAAGAGCGTGTTTTGATTAGTAAAAAATGAAGATCAGAAATTTTACAAAATCTTCTTAAAAACACTTTTGATAAATATATACATGAAAAATATTTACGGAAAAAAAAAAAACCCGATTTCAAAACTACAAACCTGTCCATGGGTTCCAGTCGTCAGTACTAACCATAATATACAGCTGCAAAACTAACTGAGGTGCAGATTCAGTGAAGGATTCAAACAGGCGCAACATACAAATATCACTTTGATGATGATTAAATTTTTCTAAATTTGGAGAAGACTTTGATCTTTTTATCCGAAAACCTTCAAGAAATAGCTCGAGAAATCTAATGAAAAATAAATGAAAAGAATAGCTTATGTATTCATTTCCATTAAAATGTTGAAATTTTAAATCTACTTAAAAATTCATGTAATTTGGATTTGAATTAGTATAACTTGAAACAAATCAAGATTTGGGCCTTAGTTGTTTTAATTTATCGGAAAAATTCGACGAGGTCTGAGAACAACAGCATTCAAGGATTTCAATTTGTAACAAAAGGAATAAAAGTTTCATTTATAAATATATATTCAGATATTTTAAGGCTAGAAATATACTAGTTTAAAAATTAAATTACATACCTCAGAATAAATGAATTAAAATAAGTAACACAACATTCATGAGATTCAATTAATTTATAAAACAAACATATGAATTTTTTTAACTTTAAAAGAAAGAAGAAGAAAAAAACTGTTCTGAAAAGTTTGCTTCCTACAAACAGGGTTTGTTTAAACAAATTTGAGTGCCCTGAGGGGGTAAAATATTTTGGCACCCCATCAGAACAATAAATAGGAATCTGAGTGTTTATGGCTCAACGAAAATGCATATTTAATAAAATAATTGAGGAGTATATAAAGCTATACATATTTTTTATACAACATATTATAACATATAAAATTATATAACATATTTAAAGTTATGGCTAGACTTAAGAAGGCAAGTTCTCTATATTCAGACTTAAAATTGCACAAAATAGTTAAGTTTTTTTAAATAAATTATTCGTTGATGGTATTTTTTTAACTGTATTATATTGTGTCAATTTTTTTAAGATAGAATGAAAATAATTTTAATACAGAAATTAACTATTAAATACAAAGCTATGAACCCTGATTGTAAATAAAGTAAGCTTTTGTCTCCATGGTAGCAATAACTAAAATATTCATCATCATGGCTTAAATAATAACTTTCCAACAGTTTCCTTACATTCAAAACTTTACTTCACATTCTAAGAGAAAAGATGCAATTTAAAGACACTCCCCCTTTCAGTTTTAAGCAAACTAAAAACAATAATCTAAACTTTAATAACTCAATACTTTTAATTGTTCAAACATATTTCTGTAAGAATATCATATACAAAACATTAAAATGAGATAATTTTATCCATCATCTGAGCAATTAATGCGTGGCAGCAAATGTGTTTCAGATTCCAGAAACGGACAACTAAAATTATAAATCAGTTCACTTTATAAAAGATTTTTAAACGGCCTTTCATTTAAAATAATTCTCCCTGTAAAATAGAATAAAAGTATTTTTCAAATTTAAATTGAAGAAATCATTTCACCTGTAAAACAATCCCAGTTGAAAAATGTGCATGATCCAAATTAAATTAGTGGCTCGACTTAAGAACAGTGTGCGGTCCGCCAAGTTGAATTCTTTTCCCGCGCCAAATTAATTTATAGCCAAATGTGGTAACCTTCTTCATTTTGTAGGCAACCCTAAAACTTTGCCAGAATTTCTAATTTGTGCCAGAATGTCAGAAAATTCATGTTAAATTTCATACAATTTTATGCAGTATTTGCAATTTTCTGTGCTATTTCCAATTTTATTTACTATTTACATTTTTTTGTTACGGCTGTCAGTAGAATCGCCGCCATCTTGACACCATTCAAGATGGCGGATATTTGGCGACTTTTTGGATGATTGGCGCAATTTACCAGTTTGGCGAGAAACCGCACATTGTTCTTAAGTCTTACCAAATTAGTCGCTTTTCCATCGACAATATACCATCGAATACTGAAAATCTGCACAATAATTGATGGTAAACATACAAGACTAGCGGTCAGTATAAGCCACAGGAAGTGGTTGTTCATATAATATTGGAGTATGACAATCATATCTGTTAAAAATACAAAGAAATAAATGTGTTAATTTACAATGCACGAAGAGAAGAGTTTGAATATAAAGGCATTAAACAAATACAAGCGATACTACAATTAACATAATGCCAAAAAATCCAAAATAAAATCAAAAGCACGAATACCTGTTACTATATCTAGTAAAAATGATCCAATAGATAAGACAATTAAAAAAAGATCCAGAGAAGTAAAAGAATCGGACAGAAAAGAACATGGTTTGTTCCTAAAACAGCACACAAAGAAACTCAAAATACGCGCCATATTGCGCTGTCCAATCAAAAATCAAAATATTGGATCTCTTCGTTTCAGTTTAGAAACTGAAATTAACCGTTATAAAATGATGAGCGAACAATAATAATTGTAAAAATCTATATTTTCATAAAATATTAAAGATAAATTTAATGGCATTTGAAAAAGTCATCCCCAAGAGTGCGTATCTGCTTAAATATCAATCGGTTTCATTTCCATAAGTTTTGACTCTTGAATCATGTCATATTCTTCGTTCCTTAAGTTTGAAGTTTAAAAGAAAAAGCGAATAAATATTATTAAATACCTATAAGAAAAGATATAAAATAAAAAGTTTTCAAACTGTTTTATGTTTTTCTTTTCACGCGAAATTTTTTAGTCAGCTGAAATTAAAAACGAAACTAGTGCACTCTAGCCTGCTGATTAGACACTACATAATAACATTGCATTATTTATCTATTGCTTTGCTTACAG
The DNA here is from genome assembly GCA_013235015.1 of Araneus ventricosus. Taxonomy (NCBI): domain Eukaryota; kingdom Metazoa; phylum Arthropoda; class Arachnida; order Araneae; family Araneidae; genus Araneus; species Araneus ventricosus. The sequence goes on along the minus strand of BGPR01040177.1, from coordinate 5,212 downwards.
TGAGAAACGTAAATATAGGAAACAATATCAAAAAACTGAATCTGAAAGATTAGTGTTGTCGAAATTTAAGACGGAGTAAGGGAAAGTGATTTGAATTTCCTTATTGTCAAACCGCTACTGTTTAATTTGTTTGATTGAATCACTCTTTCAGATTTAAATGATTTTAAAGAAAAATGGATGATGACAGTGTATTAACAACATTAAAAATCCTCATTATTGGAGAAAGTGATGTCGGAAAGTCAAGGTAATGAAGTTTCGAAATAATTTTGAAACAATTGTTGCATGTGCGTAGGATGAATTGTGATTCCTTTGTTAAAATATGTGTCTAACTTCACTGAAAAACTTATTTCGTTTTTGAGATGTAATAATGCACTACTGCATAATGCTTTAAAAAGTTGAGTTTATATATATATATATTTTTGTACTTTTTTCCAGTTTACTTCTAAGATTTACTGATGATGTTTTTGATCCAGGTTTAGCGGCAACTATTGGTAAGATGAATAATCATATTTGTAAAAATTCGTCTTATATTTTTTTACGATTTCTAGAAATTTGAAATTGTTTTAAATTTTTTCTTGGGGTTAATTTTGTTCTAAATTTGTATTTCTCTTGATAGGTGTGGATTTCAAAGTTAAAACAGTATCTGTGGATGGAAATAAAGCAAAACTTGCAATATGGGTAAATAATGCTTATCCATTTGAATTAATAACTTCACCGAATTCTAAAATTGTTGCTTTTATTGCATGTTGTTTTAAAGATGTTAAAAACAGTTCTTTTTGTATCACTTGGTATTCTTATACCATAGTCATAGGAGGAAATCATTTTAGCATTTTTGTCTTTGAATAAAGGTTAACTACAAAAAAAAATTATTAAAATTGGTAATGAAAGAGTGCCTTTGGTAGTGTTTAAATATTTCTTTTATGATGATATTTTATCCTGTATTGCAATTTTTAAATTTTATTTATTCTGCACAAAAAAAAAGCCAACTGGCATAATATAATAAATATTTTTAAAAAATGTAGAAAATTCATGAAATTGTTCATTTTAACTTAAACTTGCAGTTTTATAAGTTTGTGGGTAAGAAAGATTAGCCTTCAGTTATGAAAAATAAGGTAATAAAAAAAAAAGAGAAAGGAATTGGAATAGTTCAGGTATGAGGAACGTGCTGCTTTAAGGCCGTATGTAGCCTTCTTGAGTTTCTTATTCGTCCTTACCAGTTATTTACAATGTGCATTAAAATAATATACTTGTCTGCAATATAATAATAATTACAAAACAATAACCCTTAAGATTTCTGCTTGTGCGGCCTTTTGCCCAGCTGCCGAAATTTAATGAGGCATTTCAGTGATAAAAGGTTCCCCATCCCTGGAATAGTTAGAAATCACATATCTTAGAATTCTTAATTTTTATGCTAAATTTTGTATATTGCTTAACTTGCTTTTGAAAGCAGATTAAAGTGATTTTCCATAAAGATATCACCTACTCTTGATTTTTGTTTAAAATGTTCTTTCATGCTAAATATAAACATTCATTTGTTTCTTATAAAGCTTATTTTGTATATTTGTTTCTAATTGGTAACTTATTATTTTATATTTTCTTTAATATTTAGATATTTACTTAGTTTAATGTTCTTAAATAATATTTACTCATTTTAAGAGTTAAATATTTAATTTATTATTTAAAGTAACTAGCAGAACGCGCACGGCGTTGCCCGTGGAATCAGGACTTCAAAAACATGAAGAAAAAAAAAATCGTCCACAATGACACGGAAAAGTTTTGAAATAAAATCAAAACAAAAGATACACATTGATTTTCCCGCGATAATGACATGTAGAAAAGCAGTATAGAGTACGTTATTCCAAAACAATAAAAAAAAAAATGCAACGTGAAAATCTTTATTATACAGCAATCGTGTATCTAAGTTATGCTGATGCAATACAGTCTCAAACCACAGTACCGTGACGTTTGAAGGTCACGACAGTACCCCCTTCGTCACCCCCTGGAGCTTGCGCGAAAAGCTATGGCACATTTTACGCAGATGGTAAAGAAACTCTTTTAGTTCATCATGAAAAAAATTCTCTCATAATTCAGCGAATTACGTTAGAAGTTCAAAGCCAACTTATCACCCATGTCAGAATCTTCCAGCACTGCTTAATTTACGACTAAACCCTTGCATCCAACGAAATGATTTCAAATTATTCCTAGCAAAACATGCTAAAAAGTGAGGAGAGAATAATTCCAACAGATGGCGCTAGCCGTAGCCAGGGAGAAACTCACCGTTCCGGAGAAAGAACTTCATTCGAAAAGAATTTTTTTAACCCTTTAAGAAAAAAAATTATTAAAAACGAACGGACAAAGATATTTTAACCGTTCTTGTTTTAAATGAGAGATAAATACTTCTGTTGTTACCACAAAAAAACTGAGAATCATAGGTTTATTAGAACGTTGGATGCGAGTAAATAAAAATTGACAGTTAAAAATATAAGAAGAAAGCGACAATTTTTTAAAAATTTCTCAAAATTCAGTAAATTACGTTAGAAATTCAAAACTAACTTCATTAGAACGGAAATCGCGTGCTCTTTCCGATGGTGTATCTAATTTTGTCGTACAATTATTCGAAACCAATCTATTGAGAAATTAGTGCGAAAAATCAACCAAAACAACACAAAACATTAAATAAAAAAAATTCTAGATTAAAATTTAAAATTTCGGCTTCGAGGTGCATTCAGTCACCATTACGACTACCTGTGTGCCAAATTTCATGGCTGTAAGTGCGATAGATTCGTCTGGACATCGCAGACAAACACACACACACGCACACAAACATTGCCTTTTATATATATTAGAGATTCTTTTTTTTTTTTTTCTGATGAGCTTAGTTGTGAAGAAAATCTTTTTTTTTTTACCCTCCATTTTTTGTATATAGCACATATATAATATATCATTCTCATTTTTAGCAGCTTAAATCATGAAAAAATAACATTTTGTTATAAGATAAATTGGCAATAATATATTTTGGTCTAGATTGAGGTAATAAATACTCTATTTAAAGGTGTTTGTAGGTTGATCTTCATCGTTAGATCTGGGCAGAAAATAAATTATTTTGTAAATTTTGGGAGAGACTTTTAAGGTTACAGCATATAATTTAACCCATCGCAGACAATTATTTTTAAAAAGTATTTTTTCAAGAAAAAAAAATGTTACAAGGAATTAACATTGCATATATTTCATAAATATTAGGATAATACAAGTGAACAATCATGTCCATGAATGTTTTACTGAAGTTGAAGTGACCACCTCAATGAGTTGCTGTAAACCATATAGGCCTTAATAATTTGATAGGCGTGTCATAATAAATAGACTACCTATATTATCTCTAGCTTTGCTTGATGTGAATAATGATGCATTCCAGTAGTGTGACCCAGGGTAATTCACGATCACCACATTTCTGGGTAAATAATGATCACCTAATTTTTATTTTTTAAAAAGAATTTTTCATGAAATTTGAGATATGGTCAGGGATCCTTGAATATTTTACATAAGTATAACTACATTTAATCAATTATAATTTGCTGTTTAGTTTATCAAATTAAGCATCTTTTAAAGTGTTTACTATTCTTAACATTTCAAAGATGGGTTCCTAAATATGCACAGTTTTACAAAGGTCCTCCTCCCTCTCTTAATAATAAATGTTTTGTGTTACTTTCTTTTTATTTTCTATAAAAATAGTATTAGCTTTTGATTAGTTGTTTCACATTTACTGTAAACATTAAAATTAATTACAGCAAACTGAATCGAATGTTGTCCCCTATAGATGGGGTCATTATAGATCACTGGGGTAATTCCTGATCATTTTCATTTCTTGTCATAAATAGAGGGATGAGATTGCCAAAAAAGCAAAAAGTCTAAAAAAATGGCCGAACGGCATTTGAGCAATAATATTGAAGAATTCCAAATACAACAAATATTGTAATTGCTACTGGTATTAAATCTATCGTATTTATATACAATTTTCCCTTAATGAGAAAAAATAGTAAGAATTAGAAAGAAATTATGGTACCATTATAAAACACACATCAGTAAAACATCTGTTTTTTGAAATTAATCAGTGTGTATTCATTTTTAAAATAAAAATTATATATAATGCATTCATTGAATTGAAATTTGGAATATTGAGAACACTTTTTTAGATTAAATGGAAAATAAACAACACAAACAACAAAAATGTAAACTATATTAGTTATCATTTTTTTAATACAGCTCTCTCGAACAGATCTTTTATATTATAAGAAGCTGTTTTTCTTTTTTTGGATGGTTGCCTCTCTAGTTCGTTAGTAACTGTTTGATTTGAGTTTTTGGAGCTCAGATATTTTGAGAAAGTTTTATTTGATTAAAAAAGTCAAAAATTTTTTGAAATGTCGGAAGAATCTCATCCCTGTAAATATCATCAGAAATAGCTAATAAATATAATTTCAGTTCTTTTAAATGACAGTTCATATTATTAACTGTAATAACCATAGAACATTTTAACTGTAAGCACAATGTAATTTTTTTTTCTCTAATTGTAAGCAAAAAAAAAAGTTATGATTTTCATCATTTCTAATTTGTCTTAACTTGTTTATATCTTGATTCTATGTTTGCAAATTTTTTAAGTGATAATTTTTAAACTTATTAAATTGGCGTGGTAAATATGGTGAGAAACTATAAACCTAAAAAAGATACTAAGCTTATAGAAGACAAAATTAACGAAGATGTTTCAAAGATTGAAAATAAAAGTTTCAGTGTGAGAGCTGCTATTATAGCTGTTTAAATTCCCTTCTGAACTTTACACTCTCACTTAATGAAGTTAAAGAATCCGTCAGTAGTAAAACATGTGGGAACTGTTATTCCTGCAGAACATGAGAACGAGTTTGCTGCTTGCGTAAAGAGTGTGGCAAGATGGGGATTTCCTTTCACTCGCAAAGAAATTAAAATAACTGTCTCTGATTTTGTAATTAAAAATAAAGAAAGTACAAATGAATTAGCTGTGCACTTACAAAAATATTGTTGCTTCAACGATGATATACCTGAGGAAGATTGGATGAGTTCATTTATGCATAGGCATAATCTATCGGCAAAAAAGCCCAGTATTCTGTAAAGATCCCAAACATGACAAAATTGAAAAAAATAAACATCAAATATATTTTTTATGGTACTATATCCTTAAATGTAA
>BGPR01040176.1:0-14049 GCA_013235015.1 Araneus ventricosus | reverse complement strand
TTATGTGTATGGTACCTATTGAATGTCACACGATTCTCCTGGAACTGACTTCAGAAACATAGTGTCTATTAATTGCAAATTCTCGCATTTTATGAAATGTTTATATCTTTTTGTATGCGCGAGTGCTATTTATTATGAAATCCACGGCTAAGTAGGAGGATATAGGAAATCAGTATCATATATGAATGAATCAGAAGTAAAGTATTGTTTGATAGGCCAACGGCAAATAAAATGTTTCAAAAGGTGCATTAATGCGATTGAAAATATTAAAAATACAAGCATCGTTCTTTTGTTTATTTAGAATCAGTGATCGCTAAACTTCTCAGTTACATTTTTTTAGAAGTCTTTCAGTTTCTCTATAATCATAAAGGCCTATTTTTAATATCTAAACCTTTATGAGGAGTACTTTCAGATTAATCAGATCACCATCCAACTTTAAGTCAACATAAGGGCTAATTTAGGAGTGAATTGTTGTATGTACTATGGTCAAAAAATGAGGGGACCACATTCTGATGCAACACTGTCTTTAAAGTATCAAACAATACTGCTAATGGCAATGATACAAAAATATAAGCAGATAAAATACAACGCAATCATTTTGTGTGATTTATATTACTAAATTTATTTTTTCTTTTAATTGCAAGAGTCGTTATAAAAACATATTGCAGAAAAGTTTAAAATTGAAAGTTCACATCTATTTCCCGTTTTCAAAAGAAAATATTTCTGTCTTTACCCTTTCGTCCTTAATGAGCATATACGTCCGGAGATAAGACTTCACTCTATTAGAAATAAAACCAACTTTGGCAGGTTTTCATATGTTTTCAGCGTTCTTCATATTCCAAATGGCAGACTTATGTTTTCGAGCAGCACATTACTCATGTTTTAAATTAGGAGTAGATTTTTTTAATTTTACAGTAGTAGTATTTATAGTCATACTTAGTATTAAATAACTTATTGTTCTTCTAATTAAGTAAATAAGCAAGTTTTGTCGATGTAGTGTTGATTGTATATATAACGGTGGGACAGTATATCTCATCATTGATCAAATTACTACAGATTATAGTTACAAAGCTGTAATGTTGCTTCCCTGACATGCTAATCTTATGGCAAGAAAGAAAGTTTTATACATGTCTACTGAGAACAATTCTGCTTGCACTATTGCAATGATTTTAAAGTCACTGTCCATGAAACACTCGAGAGATGGGTGAATACTTGCTGGTATGGATGTGTTTGATAGCTTTCTCCCCTTTACATCCTGGGGTATTCCTTTTATTATGACGACTCGTTTTATAGCTCTTTACTTGATTACTGAACGATGAAAATTTGCATTTTCAAAGTAAAAATAAAGCCTTGTAAATTTATAATACACACTGGAAAAAAAGGATGACCAAAAATTGATTATTTAGTGCGAAACTGAAGACTCTTCTTTCTTCAGTGAGGAATCTCAGCAAGAAAAGGCAAACATCCTGGCACATTCTTTTCTTCTTACTGATAGATCTTCAGCTACAAATTCGAGGAAATCACATACGAAAATGAAGCTAGAATACGGGAAGGAAAATTCTTCTAGTGATACTGATTGAAAGAATTAAGAATAAGATGGAGGGGAGTCAAGAAGGTGTGAATGTAAAAGGAACGAGAAGCATTTTTTTAAGAAAGAACTTATTGAGTTTTCAACACTCTTGTGGTATTTGAGTCTTAAGAAGGTCGCATTATCATTTTGTGTGCTCTTAGCATTTTGAATAACTACTGCTAAGGAAATCATATTTCACCTCTCCCTCGAAATTTTCTGAAAAATAAAATCTTAGGGATTAACGTTTTCAAATGAATTATATTTCTTCCCTCAAGAAACGAGGGAAAACAATATGCTGCACATTGAAATGCAAAATAAATATAAGAAAATGGAATATGGATGATGCTGAAAATAAGAGTTTCAGTATAAAGCTCTTTAGATATGAGAAGTTTTTTTGCTCCCTCAGAGGATTATTTTAATTTTTGTAGCATATTTTCCGCTGGCCTTCCAGAACTTCATTTCATGTCACATATATGTGCCAATGCCACACTAACACTGAGAGTGGTGCCCCTATGATGAGCTCTGTGTTGAAAACCAGACAAGATTGCCACAAGATGAGAATTTCTAGGAGCCGGAACGCGGCTCGAGCAACGACGATTAAACAATGACGGGCTGCCAAAGCCAGTGGTTGGATGAATAGCCCAGTGGAAGGCCGAATTCTTAATTAATTATGGGAAGCTGAAATTGTTTTACCTTCAGTTTAGGTCTGGAATGAACATACTAAGTTTTCTCCTCCGTCTAGGTGAGCGTTAGCAGCTGCGTGCAGATTTGTAGTCAGAAAATAGGACTTTTTCAAATTGAGCAATATCTCGAAAATGACTCGTGCTATCAAAACATGTATACAAAGTTGTAGAGCTAAAAATTCTGAATAAAATGAGTATGGCGGCTTCTCCGCGCTGGTCCTCTGCCTTACACCCTTCTTGGGTAGGCCAAACCAGTGTGTACTTTTCTACCATGCCAGATAGGGGCGTTTGGTCCTACGTAATGATTTATCTGCAGCAGAGCCACCCATGTCGGTTTTGAAACTGGAAACCACCGACTGGTAGCCAAAACGCTATCACTAGGCCACATGCCCCTTTTTTTTTCCAGTATATTTAAAATGCTTTTCCATGAAATTTGCTTTATAAATCCATATCTTTAAAATTATTTTGATATTTTAAATAGTTTTTTTAGACTTTATTAGTTGTTGCATAGCTGCTATAGAAGTGCAGATGAGGCGTGTCCGGAAAGTGAGTACCGTTGGTCTACCGCCACCGCAGCACTAGTGTCGCAGTTCCGGCATGTACATAAGTGTATCTGGTTCATTATCTGTCCGCTGACGCCATTGAGCCGGATTTGATGTTGCGGATCCCATTACGTTCCGTATGCTTTTTTTTTAAATAATGATATTTAAGCAATATTTTTTGTATTTTTATATGACATTTATGTTAAAACTTAATAAAAAACTAGCAAAAGTGAAATAATTAAATATATTTTTAAAATTTAGAAAAACTGATTTTTTTGCATAAAGTGACCCTTTTTCAAACACTCCTCGTTCAAAAGAAAATTATCAGAATGATAAACTTTAGCATATATAATCCTTCAACTATTGGATTTCCTTGAACAAACGTTTTGCACTGTATCTAAAAACATGATAAATTATAAAGAGTTTTAGGTGTGAAATCATGGATTTTTAAAGAATTCTTGGCCTTTTATTAAGCCTTAAAGATACATAACTTTTTTGGAGAATTATTTCAATCTTATATTTGTTTCATTACTAGACAACATAATAAATAATACTATGCGAAATTTGAGTATTGCGAATTTTTACGTTGAATTTTAGTTAGTCGTAGTTTGAAAAAGTAGAAAATTTTGCAAAAAAATCACATTTCGAGAAAATGAGTTTAAAGTTTTCTATGTTTTAATTTACATGAAGAAAGAAAGAAAAGATTTTTTCTTTCAATACTCTCAATTTTGTAGGATGTCTTAGTTTTTTGCCACCTTTAGCACATTTTTAAAAATTTTCTCTGATGGAAATTTCTTTTTTTAGTCGTTTTGAGTCTTATTGTCATTATCGTTTTCTATTATTCAGCCGCCATCATAGATTTGAATATTTGTTTTCAGTCAAATAACTTTATAATGCCTGATCTAGTTGATCTGAGATACTTTCGTGTGATTGATATTGATCATAAGTACAATTTATGTATCTTTTCCTACGTTTATTATCAAAAAAATTACATCATTAACGGTGAATCAAGAACTGCAATGATTCAAAATTACCAAATTTGGTAATACAAGTATAGAAAACAAAGAAATTCACACCAAAATCTTTCAAAATAATACCTGGTATATGTAAAATAGTATAAAACAAAATAAACAATAAATGTAAACATCTTAAGTAAAAACAATGTTAAATGTTATTTATCGTATTATTTACCATCCATTTTCGTCAAGTTTACTAAAGGCGTCTAATTTCACTTCAGTCATCATAGATGTAAAATAAAAACTGTTCTGAAAGCCTTAAACACAATAGGCTTTCAGATAAGAACATTAAAAATTATGATCAAAAATGGGTTTTCGAACGTATGAGGATACACTTAAGTATGCTAAATTGTGGTTCCAGTTGGTTCCGAAAATGCTTATTAGATGTTCATAAACGAGTGACTTAGCAAGTGTTTTGAAATTCTCGTACCCTGAAGAAGCGGAAGAGGCATGGAATTCCTAAACAAAATTCAGACCGATGATGAAACTTGGGTTTGTTTTTGAACTCGGAAGGTGATTTTAGAGGTTGGGGCTGTAACAGTGACGACGACGCAAAAATGGTGTTCAGCAGTGGCTGCCTTCACTGGTGGCACTTCTCTCGAAGAGGGTATAGACAAGTTGGTTTCTCGCTATGACAAAATGTCTGAACAATGGTAGAAAAATAGTTTACGAAATGCTCTCTTTTTCATGTAAAAAATAAATTTTACTTTTGAAAAACATTTTATGCGAGTTCTTCCAAAACGGTACTTACTTTCCGACATGCCTTATTTTACTCATTTAGTTAAAATTGAAGTGTGAATAACTGAATTTTCGAAATTTATAAGTGTATACATATATACATTTGATTATTAAATATTCATTATTCCAATTATTTTATTTACTAGATTGCTGTATGTTGGCATTACTGAATTTGAATGGCTATTATTTTGCCTTCGGTCATTAAGCGCCCATAGAAACAATTAACATTCAAGATATTACACTTCTTAGTTTAAATCTGATTAACTCATCGATACGGGAATGTCTGAAACGTCCCTTCAAGCAAAAAGACGGCCGCCGTCCGAATTTCATTGTAAAATTTCCACCCCCCTTTCTGTCAAGTGTGTTTGATTTCACAATCTGCAGTGTGACGCTTTCTTCCATAAAGTGGCTGCTCCAGATGGGGTTAGGGAAAGTAAGTGGAGGTCTTAGAATTCGGACAGTGCCAGCTGTCATTGTGGTTCTTGGGGGGGAAGTAAATTTCCCTTACCTTTGAAAGGTGAACTCGGGCGTTCTTATTATTTTGAGGGTCCCTCATTCTAATCGTCTTAGGAAATGAGAGGGTTAAAGTCGTTTAGCATCGGTTTACTGCAATTCAATTTATAATGAAGTGCAGAATCTCTTGACGAAGGTATATTCTAGAATGAAGACCTACTTTCTATTTTTTTTTGTTTTTCAGCACTATTCCAGATCAAAGTGATTCAGAAGGCAGAATGATGGGAGCCTATTTGTTTTAGTTATATTAACATCCTGCTTGAAGCAAATGAGGGCTATTTTGGAACGGACCTCAATTTGAACTAATGGTCAGATGACGAGTACGTCACCTGAGCTGGCACCCCTGTCCAAACTTCTACGCCACCAACGGGAGGACGTTTGGCCACTAGGTATGATTTAGCGTGCAGCAAGCCCCATACACGGCGGGATCTTCATTGGAATCGGGTTTCAAACGAACCCTGGCCTCAAAGCCGAAACCCTACCACACGAGGCTACCGCGGCCCTGGCAGAATGATGGAATAGTTTCTAATCATAAGTAAGAGGCGTCACGAAACGTAAGGGGAAAACATTGTGAACGAGTGACGTTGTTGAGTATTATGTTATATTCCTATGGTAAATAAATCAAAATATTTATTTTCTGTAGAAATTATTAATTAAAATACCAATTAGTCTGAACTTTTAAATTTTTATTTGAAACTCGCCACATAATCAACTATCATCAAATGGAATTTATTACCGATCTTTTAGTGCAGTTAGGTCACCAGAATACTAACATTAAAGAAACAAATATCTCGAGAACAATTATATCTCAAATTGGAATTATATTTCCAGGTGTTATCATTGAATCCATTAAACCTTTGATTCCAACCGAGCCTTGGAATTCTGGGATCTCAAAACAGAAAACGCCCGAATTCTGAAGGTAAGACAAATCTCAACCCCACATAAAGGTTTATTCTTATGGTTTCATATTCAAAAGCGGACTTTTTCCTTTTGATAGCCAGTGACTTGGTTTGTATAAATAAATAGTTTGCTCTTCCTTCTTCTAGACTCTTCGAATTCAAACGAACAATACATGCATTTAAGGCATCCAGTCAATTCCACATAAGGGGAAGGGCAGTGGAGCAGTGGAAACAATGAGCGGGTTCTGGACGATCGCCGAATTCTGGTTAATCGGGACGTTTCTGGCGCTTCAGTACTGAAAGAGTTAAACCACATTAATTTAAACATAGATTTTAAACTTCATTTAAATTATGTTTAAAACACTAAGATTAAGTCAATGGTGAAGTAAAATTAAATTCGGAGAAAGCAATCCGCTTTCCTTTCTTTTTGCTTAGGAAAATCTTTTTAAATATCGAACAAATTAATTTAATTTTTTATAAATATTAAAGATTTAAAAAAATGGGAAAATCAACAAAAATAAAAATAATTTCTAATTCCTTTACATTACCTCAAAATAAATCAAAGAAAAATCAAATTTCAAATGACGACATTTTGACTGCAAAATCAGAATAACCTGGTGATTTATGGCGTTGAAAACTTTTTTGGAGTTTGGTACACATTTTGACTCTTATAGGAAAAGGAAAAGACAATGGAATGAATGAACTGTCCTATAAATAGGTCGCTGTGCTAACGGGTGCAAACTATTTTACTGACGAGAATCGAGTAACTAAAAGTTACTAAGGAAGCCCATGCTGAAGCTGGTGAGTGATTAAGAGTAAGATGAATTAAGAGACGAAAATTCAAATCTGCGAGCAACTTATTAAGAACAACTGCACGTTATAAAAGAACTAGCAGATAACTAACGCAAACATTCAACCTTGGAAAAAGGAAATAAAATGTCCCAAGATATGGAGAGTAAAACCGGAGAATTCCCCAAGCACCCAAAATGAAAGAGTAAAGGGTAGTAGCAATACGTAACTGAACGAAGCATGAATATTACAGTGAAGATTCGGTCATGAGGGCAATTAGAGGGACCACCAGAAAGGAATGAAGGCGAAAATGGATTTTCACCCATCCTGTTTCACAGAAAGCTGATAACGAGATGTAACTTTTATCAATGGTTATGGTTTAATGTGCATAATATTTAAATGCATTTTCGTAAGCATAGCGCAAATATTCGAGAAGATATAAATGTTTCTTTAAGAAATCCCAAATTTATCCACATGTGTTTTGCTTATAACATGCAGAGTTTTGATTCAAATTATTCAAAATTTTCAGAACACTTGACAATATGTTACAGAAGTATTGTATTAAACTTTGAAGTAAATACTTTGAATATTATAGGAAATATGATTGCTTGTAGTAAATAATTTTTTACTACGCATGTGCGAGACGCAGCGGAATTTGTCTTTCGTAACTGCGAAGCTGGATATATAGAGCAACTTTAAAAAAAATCCTATTAAAATTCAGAAAGCTGTCGGCATTTCAGTGAGGTGAATTCCAATTTCTCTTTAAGAGAAGCTAAATGATGAGTATTCTTGCACAAACTGATATTTTTTAAACTTTAATCTTCAAATTGTATTCATGAAAATGCAATTTAAATAATGTATTTAATTTATAAGTGTTCTTGGTATTCAGGATATTCAATTTTACTAAAATTCAATTCAATGTTACTGTGCGAAGATTCAAATTTAAAAATATCAGTTTGTACAAGAACCCTCATCATTTAGCATCTCTTAAAGAGAAATTGAAATTTACCTCACTGAAAAGCCGACAGCTTTTTGAATTTTAATGGGATTCAACTGTTATTTTTTTTAAAGTTGCTCTATATATCTGGATTTGAAGTTATGAAAGAAAATTTCCGCTGCGTCTCGCACATGTGCTCAATTATTTAGTTGAAACACTAATATTTCCTCTAATATTCCAAGTATTTGCTTCAAAATTTAATCTAATACTCTTGTAACATATTTTCAAGTGTTCTGGAAATTTCGAATAATTTGAATGAAAACTCTGCATGTTATAAGAAAAACACATGCGGAAAAATTTGGGATTTTTTAAAGAAACATTTATATCTTCCCGAATATTTGTGCTATGCTTACGAAAATGCATGTAAATATTATGGACATTAAGCCATAACCATTGATAAAAGTTACATCTAGTTATCAGCTTTCTGTGAAACTCCATTTTCGCCTTCATCCCTTTCTGGTGGTCCCCCTAATTGCTCTCGTGACCGAATCTTCACTGTAATATGTATATGATATGTGAATAAAGTGAATAAAATATTTTCTCTGCAAAATGTAGAGGTATTTTTTCTATATTTAGTGTATTCATGAAAATCTGAAATGCAATTGCTTTTAGTTAACAATTTAAAATTTCTTTTTTCTGTTTTCTGCCATCGAAATTTTCGCTTCTCACATATAAATTATAAAATTTTATAATGAAGACAGTCACATTATGTCACAAAACTTTGACAAACGCTTTTGCGCATGTCACTGATTATCTAACTACAGTGAAACCTCTCTGAGCGGCCACCCCTCCGTTCCGAGAAAAATTGGCCGCTCAGAGGGGGTGGCCGCTCTGAAGGGTTTTCGTTACAATTACAAGATAATTGCTATAATGCATAATATAAACAACTTACTTGATGCTGCTGCGTTCAGCATGTAAAAAGGTGTATTGTTATCGTATTTTGTTTAAATCTTCTGTATCTTTTTTATACTTTTTCTTTTTTTAACTTTTAATTTATATTTCTATTATTTGTTTCTGTATTATATTAGAAATAGCTGCATATGCGCCATTCTATATATTACAAAGGGTTTTAATTAATTTTTGACTAATTAAGTTATAGTTAATATCTTTGTTAAATCTTGTTAATTATAACTGATAATTTAAACAAGTCTGATACATATTTCTTATTTAAAATGAAGTTTGAGACTTATCTAAAGAGAAAATAGTACTTTATTTAATAATTTTTTACATTTTTTGAAAAAAAGGATACAACTTGTGACTGTTTTAAGTTTTTGCCCTTCTCGGGAAAAAACCATTTTTTCAAGTTCGTTTTTCAGTTTAAAATGTAAATCTCTAACCGATGCTTTTGTTAAATGGGATGGGCGAACCCACCTGGCGGCCGTTCAGAGGGGTTGGGTGGCCGTTGCTAGGGGTTATTTTAACATTAGGTCTATGGACCGAAAAATCCGTGCCACGAAAAATTGGCCGTTAAGAGGGGTGGCCGCTATGTAGGGGTGGCCGTTCGAAGAGGTTTCACTGTACAATTATTCTATTGTGGTCTATGACGAGTAACATTGACACTACGGGCAGTCCCGCTTTTGAGTTCTTGCGAACTCTTTTCGCGGTTTAGATGACTGTCCGCAGAAAAAAGAGATTAACCAACCAACCCCACGGGACACAAGGCCCCGCACCGAAACGACGTCCCCCGAACAACTTTATTTGATAATTTAAAAATAATACATTACATATAATATGAATTGAGTTATGACAATGAATAATTTTTCACAGATGTTGTACATGGCTGAGAGAGTTGCAGGCCACAAACATATTGGTTGGCCCGGTCTTGATGAAATGATTAACAATGTTGTTTTTTTTATATGATCAATAGTAAACAATTGCTGTGGTTAGTGAATGGAAAATATATTTTGTTAATTAAAATTTCTTTCAAAAATTTTACCAAAAGGAGCAAGTTCCAGTACTTTTGAAAGTTGTTACCAATCTACATTTTAAGATTATTACTAATACATTTGCTAAACAAAAAGTTTAAATATTATGGCAAGAAGTATTTGTTGGATGATAACATACAATATTGTTGCTTAAATGAGTTGCTCAAGTTGTTAAACTTGAAACGTTAACAATGAAAATAAGTATCATGACAATTAACGCCTTTCTAATGAAGAAAATAATCTGGCGCAGATGAATTGCAACTTAGAGAACTGATACACAGGGATTCAGGATATTATGCCGAAGAGGAACAAAAAATCTATATGGAAGGATTAATAACAAGAAATTTATAGTTAAAAAAATAGATAATGAAATATTTACAATATGTACATTAGTTGCTCAAAATACTGAGTTGGATGTTGTTATTATTGTTTATTATGACCCGTTGATCCATAGTTACCAAGTTGTATGCGAGCTCCTTTGTTTTTAAGGATGCACTTTTTCCAGTGAAGGAGGTTAGGTGTGCTTGGTTTTTTGAAATGCCAGCTTTCAGTCAATATGCAGGAAGTGGCATAATGAAGGGGAGTTCCAACATCACCGCAGTTGCAGAGGTCTGTAGGCTTTAGATTGAAGCGCCGGAGGTATGATGGAAAAGGACCATGTTCTGAAAAGAACATGATCTCACCTCTTGACCACTTGTGGAGCTTGAATGATGGGGATGGGATGATTTCATGAATGAGCCGACCAACTTTGCCTTTGTTCCATTCTAATTGCCATTTTTCTAATAATTCTTGATTTAGGGATTTCTTGAGTGAGCTGAGTGGCTTTTTTATGTTAATGATTGTACCTTCGTTAATTGCTTTTTTTGCAAGTTCGTCTGCTGTTTCGTTGCCGTAATGTCCGATATGTGCTTTCACCCAGCCGATGTAGATGTTATTTTTGGATTGAAGTTGTTTTTGAATGTCACGGACTAGAGGATGTGGAGAAGTGGGATTCAAAATGGCTTGAAGGCTTGATAAACTGTCTGACCAGATTTTTACTTGGGTTTTAGAGTTGATGTGATGGAGAATGGCTTGATGAATTGCTAGCAGTTCGGCTTGAAATATGTTGTCCTGAGAGAGTTTGCCCAACCATTTTGTTTTGAGTTGGCCTAAGTCATCAAAGCTGCAGAATGCTGAGCCTGTGCCATCTGTGGTTTTAGAACGATCTGTGTAAATTGAGTTCTCGATAGGATAATTAGGAGCTGGTTCTGTCGAGATCCGGAAGTCGATTTTAAAATCAGCAGGATGAAATTGATGTCCTCTAAGTATTTCTTCATAGTCAGATGGGTCAATGAGAGAATCGTTGATAATGGCTGGTTGCCTTAATCTTGTTATTTTTATGTTTTTAGCTTCCTTACTAAGTGTAAGGTGAAGTGGAGGGATCCCTGTAAAGATTTGTAAACTTAGTGTAGAAGTTGTATGATAAGCCTTAGTTATTATTAAAAGAAATCTTCTTTGAAAGGAATTTAATTTGCGTTTCATTCGTTCTGATATATTTAATGCCCATGCTACTGAGCCATGACAGATCATTCTTTCGGTAACAGTCTTATAGATTAGTTTCCTGTTGGTTTGACTGAGACCCCAATATTTGCCAGCTATCCTTTGAAGCTGGTGATAGTGGTCAAGTGATTTAGTTCCTCTGTCTATGATGTGTGGGACCCAGCTAAGAGTGCTATCAATGACAACACCTAGATATTTTAATGACCACCCTTTTTGAATTCTTACGTTGTTCCATTTGATGCGGGCTGGGTTGACAAGTTTGCCGATATACATGTATTTAGTTTTATCAAATGATATTTCGAGCTTGTTTGAAGTTACCCAATTGGAGAAAATTTGAATGGCCTTTTTAGCTAATTCTTGAACGCCTTCTTTTGTACGATGAGAGATTACGAAGGCAAAATCATCAGCGAAGGCTTGGAGGTGGACGTCAGGAGGCCAGTGTGCATTAAGGATGTTGTCAGCAACAAGGTTCCAGAAAGCGGGGCCACTGCATGAACCTTGTGTGCAGCCTCTGGTTTGTGGCCAGGAAGAAGGTCCCATTTGGGTTTGAATTATTACTTTGCGGTTGTTTAGAATGTCCTTTAATGTTTCTGTTATGTTTGATTTGGTGGCAATTTTGTCAATCGAGTGTTTAATAGACGAGTATTGAAGGTTATCAAAAGCTCCCTTAATATCGATTGAAATGAAGAGAGTTTGAAGGTCCTTGCGTTTGGCTTCCTCGAGTTTTGAGACGAGGGTGGAAAGTGCTAAGTCGACAGATTTACCCTGGCGGAAACCATATTGTTGATCATGTAATTTGTTATTCTTCTCAAGATAATAATTAAATCTTTGAAGAAGCAGTTTTTCTAAAAGTTTACCCAGTGTTGGTAAAAGGGTAATTGGCCTGTAAGAAGAGATGTTTCTTGGTTCCTTGCCTTTTTTATGAAAAAGGACAATGATGCCTTCTTTAAGAGATGTTGGAAACCTTTGGAATTGTAAACATTTGTTAAATAAATTCCTGAGGATGGATGGACATGATTTGAAGATTTGTTTAATTATTATAAAGTCAACGCCGTCATTGCCCGGAGCTTTGTTGTTTGGAAGAGTCTTGATAATGGTCTTGAGTTCTTTGTTAGTGAAGGGAGGTTCCAAGTTATGCGGTTGTGATGAGGTGTTTTGGGCTGTGACATCTGTTGTGATGGGATAAAGTGATTGAAGAATGGATTGAGCAATTTCAAGTGGAGAGCCATTGTGGTCATTATTTATTTGTGAAAAGATGTCTGTTGGAGGTGCAGTTTTTTGGAATGCCATTTTGAAAAATTTTCCATACGCTTCATTTTCTTGAGAACAGTTTTTCTTAAAACTATTTCTTTTGGCTTGAAGGACTTCTTTTTTGAATATTGAAAGCTTCATTTTAGCTTTAATTTCAAAGTGGGTTTTGACTAGACCATTGGATCTTTCAGCTCTTCTTTTAAGTGCTGTTATTTCTTTTTTCTTTGTTTCTAAATTTGAATTCCACCAGGAGATGGTTGAGGTTGTTGGTGTTTTCTTTAGTTTATATGCTTTCCTGCAAGCAAAATTAAGTTCTTGTTGTATGAAAACCGTTAGATCATCTATGTCCTCTGGATGGACTGTGTCTGAGATTCTTTTAAGAGTTGAATGAGCTTTTGATTTTAAAATTGTTGAAAATTTTTTATGACCACCAAAGATAGTTTTGAAGCGGTTATATTTTAAGATGTGTTGGTCCTTGTTGATAGTTATACTAATGATTTTGTGGTCGCTGTAAGATTCTATGTTATCCAACACTTGCCAATCGGAGTTTACAGCTAGAACTGATGAAGATGCGATTGAAAGGTCCGGCCAGCCTTTAGAGTCCCTTTGAATAAATCTTGGAGGAGCGTCTTTTGTATTTAAAAGATGACCATTAATTGATGAAATAAAGTCAGAGACCTTTTCACCTCTGGTGTCTGTGTTAGAGTACCCCCATGTCTGGCTGTGCGCGTTTAAGTCTGCTCCCAACAGGAAGTCTTCACCTTGAAGATAATGAATGAGTTGATGAGTTTCATCGAGATTGTGCTCTATTGCTGAATATGGAGATGAGTACGAAGAGATTATAGTGATGGAACTTGAGTTTGCCTGGATTTTAATTGCCACTATTTCGTTACTGGAAAAGAGAAAGACTGGGTTATTACATGATGGTAGTGCGATGATGCCTGCTTTATTATTTTTTGAAAGCCAGCTTTTCCAGAAGCTTGGTAGACCCTCAATTTTGCCCTCCAGTACATAAGGTTCTTGGACTAATATGATGTCTGGGGTGAGTTGTTTTGCCGTCGTTGCCAACATTGCAGTTGGAACTTTAGCTTTTTGTAGATTGATTTGCAAAATTTTTATTTTTTCGTTAATGTTATAAGAGACATTCCATTGGAAATCATGATTAAAGTTGGCTTGTTGACTATTTGTTGAATTGTTGTTTGAAATGTTTTTATTTGGTTTTAAAGTACTCGTTTGCATAATATTCATAATCACGGGTTCTCTTGTAATCTGCAACTTCTGTTGAGTGGCAAAAACATGCACTAGAATGTGCCCTGTGGTAGGTTGAATAGTTTGTTTGGTGCACCTTGTTGTATGTTGAGCAGTTGATGCAAATAAAGACATTTCTTCTGCATTTAAATGTGGCATGTGGGCCGGTGCAGTTCCCACATGTTGGTTTTGTGTTAGGGCATGTTTTTGTTACATGGCCATAGGTTTGGCAGAAATTACATTTTTTAATGTGATAAAATTCACGAATGTCAATTGTATGCCATTTGACATGTATTTTGCTTTTTCTCTTGAGAATTTTGAGAATTTCTCCTGAAGTTT